>JACXGM010016666.1:0-14923 GCA_016801145.1 Umbra pygmaea | reverse complement strand
TTTCTATTGGGGACAGGAAAAAAATTCCCCATTAGTCACATTTTGTCTAACTTAACAACAATTTGGGGATATTTCTGTCACCATTATATAGTTCTGTTTGAAAGACACACACACAAACACACACAAACCCTGCCACTTGTTAACTAATCCTAAATGAAATGACTGAAGCAGTGTCAGACTCAAAAGAGTACCCAATCCTCATCCACCACTCCCCTCTCGGCCCTGTCAGCCCAGGTTTGGCTGCACCCAAACAGAATGGTTGCACTAAGAAGATTACCTTGGGTTGGGATATCGATGGATTAAGTAAGAATAGAACAAGATGAAATAAAAACTGAAAGGATTCCTGGAGTCAGCAAAGTTCAGACACCTGCCATGGTCTCTCACTCTTGCTCGCCCGCTCAACTCTCTCAATAACACATGAGATCAGAAATGTCCTCTTCCAGCTTTGATTAGGAATGTCAAGTGGCAGTGTATAATAATAATGCCTTGAAGACAACACAAGCCACACCCAAAATGTTAAAATAAGAATACAAAAGGGTTCTTCTTTTGTCCTCATCTGAGAACCTTTTCATGGGTACTAGAAGTACACTTTTTGGATCCAGTGAGAACACTTTTAGGATCTATTTACAGTCTTTAGTGGAAAAGTTTCTATATGCATATATTGCATATTGACCTATATGTAACCGAAAAGCATTCTCACTGGAACCATCTTTGGTTCTTCTTGGAACCATAAAAAGTGAAGGACATAGCTAGAACATCAAAGCAATTTGTTGCAATAAAAAATTCTTCGACAGATATATTGGGCTTCAGACACAAACTCTCTAGGGTTATGTAGTTGTGTTACGGCAATCCGTGGGGTCTATGCCTGTATACTTTTTTCTATATTGAGAGTTTGTGTTTAGACGAGCTAATGCGAATGCTGCGTGAGAGTGTGTGTCTACGGTCCTGCTAAGCCGCTAACGGAAGGGTTCCAGGAGCTCTTTGATGTGTATCTGGGCAATGTGCTATTAGAGGGATTTTCCTCGTTGACAGCCCAGAGAATGTGCGGAGGAATTGCGATGCCAGCGGGCTAAGAGAATGCTGGAAACAGGATTAGGATCATATTCTGGCAGTGCCTGTCACTTCATCAATGGACTATGGTTCCTCGGGTGACAGCCCTCCTTCTCTGCCCGGCTAAAACCTTTAGTGGGCTCATAAAAGGGGGTGAAAGAGGGAAAAAACAATGATTGAATGAATGGTGTGCTATGATTTGGGTTGTGCTGGGGCTGCGCTAAGGCCAGGCTCTGGGGGGTATTGTGTTGGGAGGTCCAGGGGGCGTGGATTGGCAGAGAGGGGAGGGTTTAAGAGGGTAGGAGGCGACGGAGCCCTGAAAGACTGTGGTCTCTCTGGGAAGTTACACACATTATTATTATTATTCACCTCAGTGTGTGTAAAAGTGCACTGAATTTGGTTTTGTAGGCAGCAGTACTGCCAATTCAAATGATAACGCACAGGGTTATGCCATATTCTTGAAATCTAATATCAATTATGCATGTAAATAATAGGCAGCAGTAAACACACCATGCCCAATTAATTATGCACTGTTGCTCTAGGCCAGTAAATGAAATTGAGTCAAGTCTGGATCTCTATGACAGGACACAACCTTCACACCTTTAATTATATTCATGCTAATGGTATCTACATTGCAGGGGTTAATGATAGCATACTCGTTTGTGTGGGCATGTCTGCCAAATCCTAATTCAAGCTAAATATGACAAGTAAAAATATGCCTGTTATAGTGTCAACGTGTGATTGCCAAACACTGTTTAGCATAATTTTATGTTTTGACAGTGTTAAGAGATGTTACCAAATTACAGTTGGTCATAATTTAAATATCCAAGACCAACTTGAATGCATTAATGTGCTAAATTACAATTTATATGGTAACTGGTAAATAGTGCTCATTTATTTGTTGGTACAAATTTAATAGATTGTGTTGGTTGATCTTTTAAAAAGCACATCTACCCATGTCCAATTGCCCCTGACCCTGCCTTGTTAGGAATTCCTCAGCAGGTGCAAGATATACAAGGGCACTCACATGCTTCCTTCAAGCACATGTCACTGAGCCATCACAGTTTGCGCCATGCTTTACCAGGGCAGAAATACAGTTACCAAGATTGAAGCTTTGAGAGACATTTGTCCACATGTTGCATATTAAGTATTTGGTTCCAATCCTGTCTTGTCTAATAACACATTGTAGAGCTCTGTGGGATGACGAGGGGCACGCACATGGTTCATCCAACCACACGTCGCCCAAGCCACCGGGGATATCATTGTCTTTATAGATGTGCACTTATTTTTCAGTAAAATTGAGTTTTACCAAACTAATCACAACTGACCTCCCCTCTGGGCCTGGCGCTGATCTAGGTTTCTTCCTATGTGCTAAATTTACTAGCAATATTTTCCTACCCACAGTGGTTCAATATTCTGTTGCTTCATGCTAGTATTTAGCAGAGGCAACCAGGGTTTGGGTTAAAATGTTCTGTTCATGATGCAACAGACAAGAGTACCAGGACCAGTGCAAACAAAATAGCCAGATAAAACAAAGATCCAACACCATATTTCAGAATAACTAAAAT
Organism: Umbra pygmaea; assembly: GCA_016801145.1. Classification (NCBI taxonomy): domain Eukaryota; kingdom Metazoa; phylum Chordata; class Actinopteri; order Esociformes; family Umbridae; genus Umbra; species Umbra pygmaea. The sequence continues at coordinate 12,305 of JACXGM010016666.1, read as the reverse complement.
ATTTGATTATTTTCTAAATCCTTGTTTTTTAGTTATTTACTATTTATTCATTTTTTTCCCCTCCCAATTAGTCTTGTCCAATTTACACTGACCCTACCTTGTGGAGAGTTCCGCAACTCCTTGGACAGTTGCACATGTTGCCGAGCCAGTTGCACATGTTTCGCATTGCTCATCAAACACAGAAGCCTTTAGTCAGATCATGTACAGGATGATTATGTTCACCAACTATACTTCTGTGATTAAATTTACAGGCACCCGATCGTGCTACAAGTAGTAGGTGGATTTCGACTTATCTATCCCAAATCCCAGCGCCATGCCAATTTGCACTGTCTCGTTCTGGATGTCTGAGGAATGTTGGAGAACCCATAGCCAGACTTGAACCACTGACTGTCATGACTTAGCTTGTCCACACAGACCCCCCCTAAATCCATGTTTTGATGCTAAAACCTACACTAATGGTTACTGTAATGTTGTTTGCTCTCAATAAAGGCTTTTTTCAATAGCGATAATTGGTAAATTTAGGTTATTTCTTTGTTGTACCCATATACACATTTTTGAAGTTTTATTTTCCTTTCTATTTATTCCAGTGTTTGATGATAAATGAATATTATAAACATGTTAGCTGATATTTTTTAACCCATTAAACAAAAGCTATCAGACTAAGATGTGCTTGAAAAAAGTAGAATGTTAATGCAGATTCATTTTGTTAGACTTTATTTATAAAAATTCATAGGGGTGCCAATATTGTCAACACCTATTTAATAAAAAGAATTAATGTAGCTCAATACTTGTAAGGTTTTCTGGTAATTTTTATGAAAACCACCAATCATTTTGAAAATGTTCTATTGCTGTCTGAAGCAATCTGCATCTTTTCAGAAAAAGTAAGTATGTTCGACCCACTGAGAAAGGTCAATAGTGTTCAATAAGACTGGTAGAGTTTACTTCAATCGTTTACTTGGGTTGTGTTTCTACACAGGACAGCAGTACATAGAATATTAAATGACAAGAATAGTTCATAAAACAAAACTAGTAAAGACCAGACTATATGCCAAGCTGTGAATGAGAATAGGCCCACAGCTCTGAATTAAAGATTACTTCACTGACTTCCCCTTGTTCTCCACTGAGCCATCTGAGAAATGTCACCATGTCACCATGGTAGAGGTCAAAGGTTAGTGATGCTCTATTCAGCACCAACCACTCTCTCACTCTACAAAGAATGCATCTGTATATTTTGAGCTCATTGCAAATTAACCAGGCTCTACTCAACCTTTTAGTGATAAAAAAGGTCATTCTGAATACACAACCTCTTTTGTTTTTGACACACTCTCCCACAAATGACTTATGTGAAATCAGTTTAAAGTCCTCTGCATGGTAGAAAATGTCATTTTCAAATAACCGAAGGACAACCTTTAGGGAATATTTATTGGAACATTATATACTAGCTGGTTTAGGATCTTGATCTTTTGTCCTGACTCCATCAAAGACATTTAGATGCGTTTTGCTTGCAACATGATGTCAATAACTATGGTTGACATTCAAAGTTAAGCCATCACATTTTGAAAATATGAGGTTTCAAATTAAAGATATAGAGTTTTGGGAAAAATTAAGAGACCACTGCAAAATCATCAGTTTCTCTGGTTTTATATGAAAGGTATGTGTTTGTAAAATGAAAATGTTTATGTATTCTATAAACTGCTGACAACATTTCTCCCGAAGAAAAATATTGTCATTCATAGCAATTATTTGAAAAGATCTGGGTTGTCAGACCTCGAATAATGCATCAAAAATGCATTCAAGTTCATTTTTAAACAACACAATACTAATGTGTTAATTTAAGAATAGTTCAGAAATCAATATTTGGTGGATTAATAATAATTGTATGATAATAATTGCTTTCTTGCATCTTGGCATGTTCTCCACCAGTCTTTCACAGTGATGTTCAGTGACTTATGCCACTCCTGGTGTAAAAATTCAAGCAGCTGAGCTTTGTTTGATGGATTGTGACCATCCATCTTACTCTTGATTACATTCCAGAGGTCTTCAATGGGGTTAATTTAAAAAAATGCAATGGCCTCTTAATTGTTTTCCATATGTGTATTTTGTCAATATGCTCTCATTCTCTTGTCAAAATCAAAACTGAATATTTTGAATATTTTTTGCATAAGAATGTCTGCTGAGGGATGTGTATTTTTTAAAAACAAGGTACCTGTAATATATTTGCCATAAACACCACAACCAGGTGTTGCATCCGGTACTATAAACAGGTCTTAGGTATGGTATATATACCACAGCCCGTCTTCCTGGTTACAGTCAGGGTATGGGCTGCTCCTATACTTGTCCTATAGAGCTTGGTTGATAAAAAGTAAGATGATCGTAGACCTGCTTTTGCGTTCCCCTATAGAGAATCACTGACAATCATAGACCAGCTACAAGACAGCTGCATAGCGTCCTGTGCTCCACTGCTGGTTTGCTTCTAAAGCTAAGTAGGGTCAGACCTGGTTTGTCCCTGGATGGGAGACCAATGCTGCCAGCAGTGGTGTTGGAGGTCCAGTAGGGGGCGCTCTTCCCTCTGGTCTAAAGATCATTCACAATGCCCCAGGGCAGTGATGGGGACATCTGCCCTGCGTAGGGTGCTGTCTTTTGGATGGGATGTTAAACAGGTGTTCTGCCTCTGTGGTCAATAAAAATCCCATGACACTTATTTTAAGAGTAGGGGTGTTTACCCTGGTGTCATGGCCAAATTTTCCAACCACGCCTCACTTCAAACATGGCCACCTAAAAAGGTCTCTCCTTCCTAATTGGCATATATAACTACTCAACTCTCCACCTAATAACTTATGTGTGGTGAGCGTTCTGGTGCAAAATGGCTGCTGTGCATCACACAAGTGGATGCTACACATTGGTGGTGGATGAGATGGGCTTCCCCCCTCACTGTGTAAAGTGCTTTGAGTTCCTTGAAAGCGCTATGTAAGTTGAATGATTTATTATTATTATTAAGACAAACCTCCCCAAGGGAAGAACTCCCAAGTCTCCATCCTCCAGAGGAGTTGAGTCTGCTCACCGGTGTCAAACAATACTTTAACAATACGGCGTGAGAGTTGGATTGTTGGCCGACAAGTTCCATAATTCCCAGAATTACAGACTAGCATGCAAATGCAAAATCCTCCTCTTTCTCAAGAGGAGTGGATGAGACGGCCTGGATCTGCAGGCTTCGCTAGCGGCTCCCCAGCTTTGTGCCGCTGAGATGTGCTCCTTTACTCTCCCTGACTTGGGTGCTAATCCTGACACGCAATGTCTGCATTTTCTGACTGTACGCGTTTAAGCGCATTTGCGGTGCATTTATCTCACCAATGTAAACCAATTTGGCTATAAGGGCCCTGGGCCAAGCAAGCTGCCAGAAGGAAGAAAGGAAAAACTCACAACCAAGCAGATTGCTCAAGGAAAAAGCATATAGTGAGGTGAGAGAACAGAGCGATGGAAGAGAGAGGGAGAGAAGGAAGAGAAGAAGGGGGGTTGATGAATGCCTGAAAGCAGCAGAAAAAGCAAAACCACCTCAAAGAAAAAAGAAGCCCGCAGTGTCCCTTGTCCAGAGGGTAAGCTTTTCAAAGTTGGGATAGCGGATCTTAAAGCCGCTACAACCTGGATCACAGAATTGTTGAGTCACAGAATCTGAGGAAATCATTCAGAGCTCTTGGCTAATCCCGTCATAGAGAAATTGGTGGGCATATACTTTTCCAAAGATCCTTGCATCCATGCGGGAAGAACCACAGTACCCGGCTGGCGCATTGAAAAGAGCTCCTGTATGCTATTTGCGCTGCTCCATGTATACCTGTATCAGCTGTCTGGTAATCTCCTATTCCACTCCTCCTCCCCATGACTCCACAGGCTTCCCGGACCTATTGGGGAGTAATGGCGGATGAAATGGACCAAAATGGAACAAAGTCCTAAAAGCTGCCAATCTCACTCTATCTGATGTCTCCTTGGAAGTGGCTTTCAGGTCTCAGGAGCGGAACTCTTGGCTTTGATCATCTAGGAGCCAGGACTCGTGCTGCGACAGATTTTACCACCTGCAAGTCGAAAGCACTGTAACGACCACAGGGCTCCTTGGTCCCTGAAATGGCACATTAAGACAGAATCATCTTAGTTTAGTTAGGGCGACATCGTATTTTTATTTGTTTGCACTCGAGCTGGGTTTGAATGTGTAGGGATGGCTTTTAAAGTACCTGATCTCATAGCCCGAGGTTTCTGTAAATGAGGTGTTTGGACCTCTTACCAATGAGCTGGGACATGAGAGAAAGGTTCTGGTAGAGAGTCACTGGTGGAAGTGTAGTGCTAGATAGTCTGTTGCCGTATGCTCTATTGTTTCCCTCTCGAGAAAATCAGCAGTTGAGTGTTTGGCGAGAACTTTTACTTAGACTGAAAACGTCCTCAGTAGAGTTTTAGTATTAAGACAGCCTCACCCTCCTTCATGTTAAAATTTAAAATGTACTGCTGAAATTAATATGGACACGTTATTGTAACATTTAGTTGGACTAATGCTGGTATTGTATGCACAGGCAAGGCCAGACCAGAGGTTGACAGTGTTGGTTCAAGCTGAACAAGGGAAGTTGGCTTGTGTTGTGTGGGAGCAAGCAACGTCACTTCCTGGTGGCCTGCAAATTCTACAGTTCCAGGGCATCCCGCATATCCAAAATCCCTGGGTATTTTTTGGATCGTATTGCAAAACCTGATTCTTTCCAAATGTTAGTCCTTGTATTTTTTATTAATAATGGCACACCTTCTGTATCTGGACCAGGTGACAAATTTAAATATATTTGGTTCTTAACCACAATAGAATCTATGAATCATCTGTCCTTCTCTTATCCTTCATTTGTGAATTGTGCTAGGTACACTTATGAAGATGCACTGTTTAGGTGTTCACACATTGAGAATTGAACTACTTTCTCTTTCAGTGACCAGATTACGCTTAGTATCCCATCTCCCCCAGTCCAACGCCACTGACCATACAATACATTTTCATTGGAAGTTCATTTTGCAGTGCTACATGTTACAGGTGTTGCCAATTGCCCTCAATATCAGCCAGGATTATATTTTTATTGATATATCAGGCGATGGATATATCCGAGGGACACTGTGTTCTTTATGCAGCTGATCAGAGGAAGTAATTCAGTCTGAATCCCTGGTGAGAGCAGATGGAAGTTTGAGCAGTTAAAAGATAGATGGTAAAGGTACTTTATTTGTCACATACACATAGCGAAATTCATTCTCTGCATTTAACCCATCCCTCAAGGGAGCAGTGGGCAGCCATTTACAGCGCCCGGGGACCAACTCCAGATCTAAGCCAGTGCCTTTGTCAGGGTCACTGACTGGAGAACCTAACCTGCATGTTTTTGATGGTGGGGGAAACCGGAGCACCCGGAGGAAACCCATGCAGACACGGGGAGAACATGCAAACTCCACACAGAAATGCCCGGGACGACCGGAGTTCGAACCCAGAACCTTCTTGCTGTGAGGCCACAGTGTTATCCACTAGGCCACCGTGCCTGCCCTGGTTTCCTCCCTGCTTGTCTGCATTACATTCTCTGGCTCTTCTGGTTTCTGGTGGGTTTGTATATTTATTTTATTTGACCTGGCTTTGCTGGAGGGGCTTCCATATCTATTTTTCCAGCACATTGTATGGCTAAGGGTAACAGAATGAGACGTCCAGCCCACTAGACACCAGACTGACGTGCGAGTCCTCCGCCACAGTCATCTAACACGTTAAAAAATGAAATCATCTTGATTACAACTGGGTATCAATCATTATAGAACAAAGTAAAAAAAATTGTGTGCAAAGGAAGAGTTATAAGTGTTAGTGGTTTTCAAGAGCGGGTGCTCTCAAGTTCCTATAAAGAGACTTGAGACTCTTCACCCATTTTCACCCATTTGTTTTTCATTGCGTAACACTTTCTGACTGTGTGACACAACCAGAGCCACCTACCCTGACCTCCATGTGCCCCAGATAAGACTAATAACCCCACCTTACAACGTACACGCTCCTCCATGCCGGCTGAATGCACCTACCTCAATCTAACAGGAGTCCATATTCAATAACGAAATGGAAAAGAAAACAGAAGTGCGTCGCTGTGAAGAAAAACAAAATACATTGTCCCTTAATAGCCTCCCATCCCAGGAGAGTTTAAAAAATGTTAATTTATGTAAAAACAAAAACGGAAACACATATTTACAATACTTGGGGGTAATCTAACGACAATACGAGGTGGCAGCCGTGGCGTGCCGGCCATGCTGCAGATGGAAGCGCCATGTGTCATTAGGTCCCCCTATCTAGCGCAGCTCCAGAGATGGGCTGTGTTTTTGAGGCAATGCAATAATCACTCATAGACAGTGAAAATGATCTGTGGCAGTCATCTGTGCAATCAAGATGTAGATAGGCAGTGTGGGGAGTGGGAGGCTAGAAAGAGAACTGGAGGGGTGAGTAGATTGAAAGAAGAGTGACAGGAGGGCAATGACTGAATGGGATGTTGACAGAACAGGCAAAAATATGCCATTCCATCATCAGACTGGTCCTGTATTATGATATTAATAATAAAGAATAAAACTTCCGTCATACAAACTTATTGCTCTTTTTTTCTGCTCTTGAAGTGCTATTATCTTGTAAGGTCAACCAAGAGATTTCAAGTCTTCTGCATCCTCTGAAACTGAAAAGGGGGTGTGGTTTGACTGAACAGAGGTGTCAGCCACTCCCATCTGAAGATTTTAACAGCAAAAATACACGGGCTGGGCTGTATTGTGAACCACTACTAAGCTGAAAACTAGTTGTTCCAGCACTGCAATGAAATGCTTTTTATTGTCTGATTGAAATCATGTATGAACACATTTTTGATCATTTTTTTGACCATATACAGAGAATCATACTGAAACTAAGTTCTCTTTAGTCAGCTGAGCCCCGTGTACAGAAAATGTCAAAAACAATACAATGACAAGAAACATAATTAAAACAGCAATTTATTTAGACAGAAAACAGTTCATTTAGCATGGATTTGAAATGCCCTAATTGAACCAATGCATCAAGATTAAGGGTTCTCTGTAAGACTTTCCAAGAGTGAGGGGCATGGTAGGCAAAAGCAGATTTCCCCAGCTCTGAATGAGCCTGAGGTATGTCTAACACTAACCAGTTTTTTGAGCCTGTTAAATATCCACAGATTTTCCTGTTTATTTTTGTGGTAATGTTAGTATGTTAATTTGAACTATACATAAAGCCTTGTATACCCAAACATCAACCAATGTCTGGCCCTTGAAACCAGGGAGTCCCAGCCAACTGAAGGGTACAAAAGACAATGATGAGTGTGAAAATGTGCACCAGTAATAACACACAGCTGTCTGACAGACTGCATCAAAGGACTTTAGCGCTGCTGCTGAAGCGTGAATATACACCGATCAGCCATAACATTATGACCTGCCTAATATTGTGTAGGTCCCCATTTGCTGCCAAAACATTCCTGACCCATTGAGGCATAGACTTCACTAGACCTCTCAAGGTGCGCTATGTTATCTGGCACCAAGACGTTAGCAGCAGATCCTGTTAGTTAGTAAGTTGTGAGGTGGGCCTCCATGGATCGGACTAGTTTGTCCAGCACATCCCACAGATGCTCAATTGGATTGAGATCTGGGGAATTTGGAGGCCAAGTCAACACCTTAAACTCATTGTTGTGGTCCTCAGACCATTCCTGAACCATTTATATTTTGTGGCAGGGCGCATTATCCTGCTGAAAGAGGAATGCCATTTCTGTGAAAGGGTGTACATGGTCTGCAACAATGCTTAGGTAGGTGGTACATGTCAAAGTAACATCTACATGAATGGCAGGGCCCATGATTTCCCAAAAGAACATTGCCCAAAGCATCACACTGTCTCTGTCAGCTTGTTTTCTTCCCATAGTGCATCCTGGTGCAATGAGTTCCCCAGGTAAGCGACGCACACACATCCAGCCATTTACATGCTGTAAAGGAAAACCTGATTCATCAGACCAGGCCACCTTCTTTCATTGCTCCATGGTATAGTTCAGATGCTCACATGACCATTATAGGCGCTTTCAGCAGCACGGGCACCCTGACTGGTCTATGGCTACGCAGCCCCATACGCAACTAACTACTATGCACTGTGTGTTCTGACACCTTTCAATCAGAACCAGCATTAAGCAATTTGAGCTACAGCAGCTCGTCTATTGGATCAGACCACAGATGCTAGCTTTCGCTCCACTGGTTCATCAATTAACATTTTCCTTTCTTGGACAACATTTGATAGGTACTGACCACTGCAGACCGGGAACACCCCATAAGAGCTGCAGTGTTTGAGATGCTCTGACCCAGTCGTCTACCCATCACAATTTGGTCCTTGTCAAAGTCGCTCAAAACCTTACGCTTGCTCATTTCTGCTATTTCTAACACATCAACTTTAAGGACAAAATGTTCACATGCCACCTAATATATCCCACCCGGTCAGGTGCCATGATAACGAGATTATCAGTGTTATTCACCTCACCTGTCAGTGGTTATAATGTTATGGCTCATCTGTGTATATGAACATCACCATAATCTATTGCAGATATAAAGGTAGCTTCTACAATTTCAAATCTATAATAAGACATCCATGACATTTTTCTATACAAAACATACTGATCCTCAGCTTCTTCACCAAGTCCACAGAAATATGTTGTTTTCTAGGAAAACACGTCTTCCAACCAAATTCACAGGTAATTGTAAGATAGAACACATAATACTAATATATTAATATTTCCTATATACTAATATTGAGATCATGCAAATGTTGATTTCCGAATCAAATTTATTGTCCCCTATTGCTAACAAAGAATCAAGGATGTAATTTACAGTGAAAGGAGTAATGTCTTTTAAACTATATTTCTAATAAACTGTCTGTACACTTACAAAGTTCTCAATGTTTCGGTTTGCATGTAGGGAGCCTCATTTTGTTACCGTGGAAGTGTGGTGATACTTTGAGCCTTGTTAGTGGTATATAATAGTGATTTATTTTTACTTCATCTATGCCCACACAACTTGCGTTATAAGGTAATTATCAGTTTGCACTATAACTGTGCACATTCGATTAGCATGAAAACATATCCCAGAGAACGGTCGACTCTGTACCAACGTGTTATTAACCATTGGTTCATTTTGCACCGGAGTTGTCCTTCAACATTTGTTCAGCGTTGCATAAATGCTGTATTAACAAATTTGTTCCATTTTAGATTTTTTCCAACATAATACGTACCATAATTACAAGTTAACTACACCAATATATTGAATGTGTTGATTTTTTATTTATGGTGAACAACACAAAAAAAAATCCTGGTGTTTATAAGTAAACTACCTCTTAAAATCTTCAATCTGCTTTCTGAGGATATTTTGAAATCATTTTTTATGAAAAAAACTTTTCTATCCTGTAACTTTTTCAAAAATATTTTTTTTTAACACTGCCTTTGATTAGACAGGTCGTTTCCACCATTTGAACAGCTCAATCTCTATGACTTCACCACCAGGGTTCCTCTGTCTCACTTCTTCTTCTGCCTGACCAGGCTCTCCACCTCTCTCATGAAGCGCAGACAGAGCTCATCCTGCCAGGGAAGGGCCACACACTGGACGGACACAGGAAGACCCTCTGCACCAGTCACAGCCTGAGCAAGCAAACAGCCAAACAATGAAACAAAATGTGAAATTCAGACATTCATAAAACAGACCAGGGGTGCTGCTATAAAAACACTCCTCTCCTACCCTGATCAGCCCTAACAATGTATTTTGTGGTCTGTGTGTGCATATAGGCAGGTCCAAAAACTCCCAAATTGTAAAGATTGACTAGCTACAAAGCAACTAGAAAAGGCCTCTGCTTCCATCTACTGGAAACAAGTGGAACTATAGATTAAGATTTACAGGTTAATAGAGTTATGAAGTATATATTGTTACCTAGGGTTGAATATATACCATGTTAAGTCCATAGACTTGGATCATTTGTGATATCTGACATTGGTAGTAAGCTAACGTCATTGCAAGATTAAAACAACTAAGTTGAAAATGAAGGGAAGTAAATCGTGTGACAGTTTTCTTTTTAATTTGCATACTGGCAGAAATATAAAGCAGAGTGCAGATGGAGACATTGGATTTAAACAAATAAATGAATAAACACTTGATTCAATGAAAAAAAGATGTACATTTTTGAAGATCTTGTCGTAAATGTCCCCATAGTTCCCCTTATAGTTCTGGAGCTCCTCCTCATCCTTCACTGTTACCGTGGAGACCGGGACAACCCCAACGGGGAAATTCAGGACATTATAGATCCCAGTGTAGGTCACTGCGCCTGGAGAAGCCAAAACAGATAGCAGACACTTTACAATCACACAGTGATTAAGCAGTGAAAATGCAACCCTGAAGACTCTCCAAAAACCTAAGCAGCTACTGTTTATCTTAGACGTATTTGTGAGCATGAACATCAATACAAACAAAAATACTCCAAAATTCCTCTACGACACTATGAAGACGTTAACCGTAAACCCATATGCTAAAAGGTCATTTTGCCAGATAGACTCTGTGAGAGAGACAAATGACTGAGAAAGACAAAAAAGAAAGACAGAGAGACGTACTGGTGAGCTTGCCAGGGAAGTGTTTGTTGAAGGCTGGACCAAGCATGGGACACAGCAAAACGTCCAGCTCACATCTCCTCCATTCCATTATCACCTCATTGCAGTAGTCCTTAGGACAAAGACAGGGAAATACATTTACTTCAGAGCACTTTTTCCTAAAGACAGGGAAATACATTTACTTCAGAGCACTTATTTATAAAGACAGGGAAATACATTTACTTCAGAGCACTTTTTCCTAAAGAGAGGGAAATACATTTACTTCAGAGCACTTATTTATAAAGACAGGGAAATATATTTACTTCAGAGCACTTATTCCTAAAAACCTATATTTAAGCATAATCTATTGAACATCATCAGCATGTAGCAACTACTGAACATATATTAGGATTCAAATACAATATCTATGCAATTGATTCATATGATTTTAAATTACATGTCTTTCTGAATAGCATGAATTTGGTCCTCTAAGACCAAACCTTTATGTTAAAAACTATTTTCAAACTACCTCCACATCTGCGTGCTGTCTCCACAAGGCTTGCACAGAGCTGGTGGGGGAAATAAATAGGTATTGGACTTATTCAGTACAATACTGCATTGAATTTTATCATAATATGGGAATTTCCTGGAAAGCTATGCTGTCCATACAGAAGATATTGCTTTTCCTCACCCAACTCCACTCAGGGAATCAATACTGGCAGCCATACGAGGAAACTAAGTGAAGAAAACAAGAACACAGATCATTAATATTCTGACCAATATAATACAGACATGGCCGAAACTATTAGTAACCTTCCACATTAAAAAAAACTACATTTCCTCTGAACTAAGTAGAAATTGACAAAGTACTAGGGATATGAATCTAACTATATAAGCAAGATTTAATGAGCTCTAGGTACATGTGGTTTGATACGATACAGGAATGATACTTTAGTTTAGTTTGATGCATTGTAATACACTTAACATTTTTGCACTGATTTACCCAGGGTTGGGTAAGTTACTTTTTACACAATTGTAATCAGTAACGTAACTTTTTGATTACCCATACTCAGTAATGTAATCAAATTACTTTCCATTACTTTTATATTACTTTAAAAAGCCAGTTAAATGCCATAGCAAGTTTGTTTACATAACTTTGTTTAAGACTAAATAAAAAACTATTTCTGTGGCCCCCAAAATGTTTTGCAATAGGACATACAGTAGCACTCAAAAATAAATAGAACGATCACCCTTATTCATGGTAATAGGGCATTATACTGTAAGTAGACTCATGGCAAGTGGTAGTGTACCAAAATATAATATATGGGTCCAATAATGGCTGTTGACAATATAATGTACAATATTATTGCATTCTATATAATGTACAATATCATGACATGCTTTTTCGAATAACTGCCTCGATTGGTTCACTGTTGAGAATTATTTTCTATATAATCATGTTTAAATACAGTTTGAACAGTTTAGAATGGTATTACTATTAGAGAGAGTTATATGGCTATTAGTTGAGGCCTTTAGGGAACATTCTAGGACATGTAGGGAGAATGTTCAGGGTCAAGACAAGACTTTCCTTTAGGAGAGGAGACGAAGGAAGCAAGGCCAACAATGACGTAAGACAGAGAGAGCCCTTACAGCCGTATACTATAACATCAGAATAAGCTT
>JACXGM010016665.1:0-20275 GCA_016801145.1 Umbra pygmaea | reverse complement strand
CACACACACACACACACACACTTTGAAGGGCCAATGTTTACAACCTGGGAAGTTTATCCTAGAAGGTTGGTCACATGACCACATGCACGTGAATGTCTTTCTGTGAATGCATCGCTCTCTTTCTCAGAGAATAGAGAGCAGTGAAAGACGACATGAACAATGAAGTCTTTTACTCAAGAGGGGCTTGTTGAAGGGTGGGGGGGTGCAGTTCTGGCAAGGTAGGTAGATTTTAGGGCACAAGGACCTACACCAGAAAAATGATGTGAAAGAACCCCCCCCACCCACCCAAACAACAACATTTGGGAATTGGATGAGATTCATTTGAACAAAACATAATATTTGAGTTAGTGGATATTCACCCACCCCCAGAGAGTGGATTTGGTACGGCTCCCCCATTGTGGACTGACCTGGGAGGGATAAAAACAGACAAAGCAGGGGGGGGGCTATAAGGATCCTAATGAAGCCGTAAATCAAACGTCCGATGAGAAAAGACTCCGAAAGAAGATCACATCGCCTGGGATCAATGGAGACACATCTAAAGGAGACAACAGCCTGCGTGCGCACATACACACGCACACACACACACACGCACACACACACACACACAAACACACAGATAATACTAATAAGAGAATACACATCCAAGTACACACATGCCTCATAAACACACAGCATCTCCCCCCCAGGCTCAGAGAAACAGAGACACATGCTTGTCTATAATCTATTAAACTTTGCTGTGCATTGTCCCCACCCACACCCCACCCAGGAGGGCCCCCAAGTTACACCTCCGCGCTCAATCCCTCTCGTCTAAATAATATTGGCCGTGATAAATGGCGCCGTAACTCTGATATCCGCAATCAATCTCTGCTTTAAAGACACATCCATCTTCAGCAATGCTGATCTGGGGGTCCAGGGGAGTGAGGAAGGAGGGGCGGGGACTGTTTTCCTGACCTCCTGGCGGGGGATTTTGGAGTTGGGAAGGAGGGGGCACTGAGTGATGTCTGTCTGCTCACATCTGGTCGGGAAAAATAAATGAGGCTTATGAAGACAAATGAAAAGGCCTGCCGCCACGGCCGAGAGACACCAGTAGAGAGAGAGAGAGTGAGAGAGAGAAACAGAGAGAGAGACAGAGAGAGACAGAGAGAGACAGAGAGAGACAGAGAGAGACAGAGAGAGACAGAGAGAGAAAGAGAGAGAAAGAGAGAGACACACACACACACAGACAGACAGACAGACAGACAGACAGACAGACAGACAGACAGACAGACAGACAGACAGACAGACAGACAGACAGACAGACAGACAGACAGACAGACAGAGAGGAATGAGGCACTGAATAGACAAGAGAGAAACCAAGGCAGACATTAACATAGTCACGCTCACTCAACACCACCCTCACTCTCTTCCTCCCTACTTCTCTCGCTTGCTCTGAGTTTCTCTGGCAGGAACATTCTAGAAGGCAACATGGCCACAGTCTGAAAAATACAAGACACTGCCTTCCTTCCTTCCCACCTCAGTGGCTGTGCAGAAGGAAGGAGGGGCTGGGTGAAGTGAACTATTTCTGACCTGTTGGAGGGGTCGTCACTCTGCGACGCCGCAGTGGATACCACCCCCCCCCACACACACACACACACCTCCCAACCCCTTAATGATGCCAAAGCGTCTTTTAGCAGAAGAAACAAGAGGAAAGGAGCATACATCGCCATGGCTCATGTCAAAGAGCCTTGCGCTTTCCTCCTGTGGGCTCCTAGCGCTTCTTTCTCGGTTTAGCTAGCTAGCTGCCTCCTCACTATCTGTTAGCCACCTCATGCTGCCATGGGTCTGAACGTAATTATTAAACAGAGATCTTAACACAGCCTTTTTAGACTGCTCCGCTCATGTCTTCAGTAGCAGGGAATATTATGCACCACACATTTAGTCAGTTGATCTTCTGGCTGCACCAGTCAACATCTCTTCAACCTCATAAACCAAATATGAAAAGTTACAAAAATGTACATTTCAAGTTGTGTGAAATTCCAAAAGACGACTGAGTGTGTTTAACAGGATTCAAGCGCAGTGGGAAAATGGAGACAAGGCGATTGGAAAATTTAAACAAATTAGTTTTAGAACTCAAGTTTATGCAGTATCTGAGCACTTGCCATATAATTGACATGGCATACGCTTTCTGTCGCTGTACACTTCTTTTGCGTCACTCACGAGAGGTTCGGAGGCTTAACATGGCCAGACGCACTGCTAGCCCTACTGTAAACACTATAGCTTAAGTTGCATTAACAGTGTAGAGAGAACCAAAGCAAAGCAATGATATAATGCAGCAACCTGACAGGTCCCTCCCTTATTCTTGATTCATTTTTACAACAGACAAAGCTAGACAGTAGAGAGAAACAGACAAACAGACAGACAACTAACAACCCTGTCTAATGCTTCACATCTCTGTCTTCCAGTCATCCAGGTAAGACAGTTTATTGATCATGAAGGCGTCTGCTGACGCTCTAACCCTTTTGGGCTTTCTGAGTGAGTGTGTGTGTCTGGGGGGGTCGTGGTAGTACCGCTAACCCGAGGACCTCACACTAGAGGCTAACAGCCTGGGCAGAAGATAATCGCTCTGTCAAACAACTCTGGCTACAGCGGGCAATGAGTGACATGCACAAACACGCGTGCACGCTTGCGCCCACACATGCAATACCAAGAGAGGCAAGAAGAGGCCATCATGAAATAAACGTGAAAAAAATCCTGAAAATTGGTAGTACATTAGAAACTACAACCACAGATGTTGTGGGAGGAAGAGCCCGTGTTTGTGTGTGTGTGTGCGTGTGTGTGTGTGAGAGAGATGGTGGTGGTTACCAACAACTGTACTGTAAATCTTAAACAACAACGGGAACAACAGAGCAACATCCCCCAGAGGAGATACACCAAGACGCTAACTGAGGGTGCGCGTGCACCAGGCTGCGTCCGTGCATTCGTAGTGCACAGTGTTGGTGTTGGGAAGACAGAAAACATTACATGGCCTTTTTTTGGCACCAGGCGAAGCAAGGAGAGAGGAGAGTGAGAGAGAGAGTCGGGGGCGGGCTGGTTGTGTGAGTGTGTGGGGGGGGCGCATTGGAATGAAGTCTCCCAGGCTTTGTGGTGCACGTTTCCCAAGGCCCCCGCCTGGCCTCTTTGATAAATGACACATGTCATTCTGTCAGCTTGTGACACTGCAGCTGGGAGGCCCTGTGATGTATTGCTCTGCTGAAAAAGGAAATCAACTTTTTTCCCCTCCTCTCTCTCTCTCTCTCTCTCTCTCCCTCCATCCATCCCTCTCGCTCGCTCTCTCTCTCTCTCTCTCTCCCTCCTCGCTCGGCCAGGGCCGAGTGCATGGCCTTTTTATGTGAGGATTTAGGTTTCCTTTGGTCCAGTAAGCCTGGTCCTTTTCATCTGCTCCCGCCCTCCCAGGCTCTCCGTTCTTGCTCGGAGACAGGCATGCTCAGAGGCAGATACATTGTGCCACAATGACACAGCTTATTATGACGCTACCAAAACACAAACCCTGTAACCCGAGAAAGGCCACTGCCATGTCTGAGGTGAATCCAAAATATTTGACAAAGTGCAAAAAGTTAACAAACGCACAAACTTATGCATATTCTGTTTCCTTCAGGATGACTAGTTTTTTTTCCCACCGACTGAATCATCTGTGAACACAGTCAACAATTGGTAAAAGCTCTGTATGTTAGGTCTATCAAACTGACATGTTTTCTAGGGGAGAAAATGTTTTTGGGGAAACAAAACAATAATGACATGACATTTGGCTGAGCAAATGAGCACAGGCCAATGAGAGGACCCCACGAGGTTTGGCCATCCCTCCCTTCCTGTCAGATTAGCCTATCACAGCACTCCATTGACCCTTCCGCTGTGTGCGCCACCCACACAATAACGTGTTACACATCCAGAACAATTCTTTCCCTCTTTCTTCTCCCCTTGTAACAGGTGACCAGTTAGCAGATCTCTGGAGACTGGATGGCCAACTAAACCCCAGTGTTCCCTAACACAGGATGTTCATACAATCTAAACCTTATTCTGGAACCAGAAAAAATTAAGACCTTCAAAGGAATAAAAAGTCATTAGGACCACTAGTAGTCAGGATTAGTAGTTTAGTGCATAGCGACCAAACCGCGGTGTCGTCGACACCGAGGACAGCCAAAGACTCTGAGAGGTATGCCTCAAAGTCATTCCTGAACACTAAAATGGACTGTGAAGTGAATGATGTTTAAAAAATGCCAGGAATGAGACGGGAAAGGATCAGATACAGGAAGCCGGCGCGCCGCGTTTGTTGACGCAGATTCCGCACATTATTGGTCCGCTGAAGCAATGTAACATTAAAAGTGTTCACAATGAGTTGCTATGGGGACCGAAGCTTCTTTGACTGAAGGGAGGGAGAGAGCGAGGGAAAACAGAGAGAGAACACACAAAGATACATCACACTGTAGATAAATTAGAGAAAAAATACAAGAAAGATAAAGGGAAGAGAGAGAACAGAGCGAGCATGAAAGAGCAAACAATAAAACGAGTCGTCTAGTGAGAGGGCCCACACGGCCACCTGGGGGTCGTGACCCTTGTATGACCCCCGTCAGATGTGCACTCTGGCTGGGTGAGGGGCAGGGGGGCTCATTAAGGCTGAGTGATGAGCCCCTCGCCATGTTTGTCCCCCTCCCCCAGTGAGTTGGTCCACCAGGCTCCAGTCAGGGATTCACACTGTGTTTAGAAATGCCACAAGGCGTTCACGTGCAGAGTCACGCACGCACAGAGCGACACAAACACTGCCTTAGCAAATAAATTCTCAATTTCACACACACACACACAGACACACACACACACACACACACACACACACACACACACAGTGACCAGGCAACATGCTGGTGACGCGTATTGGATGGTTGTCATGACCTACTGTCCCTGTACAGACCGACACAACAACCAGCGTTGGTTTTAGCTCGAGGAACTTGTTCATGCGCCCAGGATGTTGCTCTTCCTTTTGCAAATGTTAGCAATTTGTTTCGTTTTTTGTAATCTTTCACTTTTAACACGGGATTTGGAAGTGGACGAAAACTGAACCTAACAAAAAGTCCAGTGTGTGGTCGTTCTGGCGGCTCGTAAACTAATTCACAAGAACATTGCGGAACCACATAGTCGACAGTGTCGTACTCTGCAGTCTAAACAGGATGTCCTACTCACATATAATCTGCCCAGCAATGCATAGACCTTGGCGTAGAAATATAATTATATGAGTCAAACTGCCCTAGTCCGAGGGCCTGGGTCCAGTCTAGTAATTCTTATTTCTATGGTTCCATGTACCTTTGCTCGCCGAGCTGACGTACGCTATGTGTTCGCCTCAATTAATCATCCCTGTGGATATACGGCAGTAATGCTAAAACAATCTCCATGATCACACACACAAACAACATTTCAAATTGCTATCATCCATCTCACCTGCCCCTTTAAGAGCAGGGGGTTATCAATTGCCCTCTCTCACTCCCTCTCTACTGGCTGGCCGTTGGAAAAGATGATGGTGAAAAATTAAACGCAGCCAGCGAAGGGCGTAAACGGCTGTGGCCAGGGGATCAATGCGTGGCGGTCCACCGCACGATGAGAGGCGCTATGTAAAACACCGCCTTAAGTCAGCCGCAACCGGTTAATATTTAATGCTCCATCCATCTCTGCAATGCAGGCCTGTTTCCCTTTAGCCTTAACTCGACCGTTTACTCTGCTTACACACAAATGTTTGGGGCGTACGGGTGGGAGGCGGCGCTGATAAGAGAGTCCATTTCGGATTTGCATAGGAATGGAAAAGGGGGAATACGATGGAATAAAAACCCAGGTTTTGATAATAGCCCGGAGCGGTCCGGGACCAGCGTAACAGAAAAGTAGGGAGGAAGAGAGAGGTCGATAGGGAGTGTGTGTGTGTTTGTGTATATATGTTTTGTTTTTAGCAAAAATGCTTAAAAAATAACTTGATCTAATTTTACTCTGAAATATTCCACGTTGTAAAAGAAAATGACTTGATATGCAAATAAAGCAGAGCAGGGAATAACAGTGATGGTATATTTTTCAAGTTGTAGTCGGTGGCAAATGATTTCTTGGAATTTTCAACAGAACAACTCCCATGTGAGCTTGTACATCTCCATAACTGAATATTCGTGGAGTTGTCTCAGTTATCTTTGACTACTTCTCTCCTGTCACAGATAGCCTGCTCTGGGCCTGTTTAGAAATGATTCCAGTATATTAACGTTCTGCATTGGGTGTTTAACTTGTTTGATAAGGCTGTGGAATGTGTGCAATACATGGTTTGTCAACAAGCAAGGATGACACTGTTGTGATCGAAAATATGATCTGTTGAAACAGTAATTTGGAATGTGGTAGATGTGGTATAGAATGACATTCACACCAGTAGTCATACTATAAAGCTTACACTTCTGTGTGTTGTTCACATACACACTCACATAATAACACATCCAGCTAAACTAGCCTAATAGAAAACAGCAAATTTCTCAGCAAACTCGACAATAAATAAGCAAATTATGTAATTTCCTACAAAAAACCTGGCCCCCTTTAACCCTGCTTTGTAGTGTGCCTGTTCCCCAGTAATGACGAGGTTGAAGCCGAATGGACTTCCAGTTATTCCGCCTTGTCTTTCAAACCTCTAAATTTACTCGACCTCTTCCTCGATACAATTAAAACCCCATGTCCCATGTACTGAGAGCTGCCAAGAGTGTCTTTTTTCTAAATACCCACATGCCAACCCCAGAGAAACGAACAGGGCGAGCGGGCTGTGTGTTAAATGTGTGTTAAAGCAACGCTTAGTGAGGAAGAAAGCCTTCACGACTGTCAATGGCAAGTGTTCATTTTCTCACTCATTGAACAGAGCTAGCCACTTTACCGTGTGTGAGACTCTGAGATTAGCCTGCGGGAAGGGGGGGCAATTAAACAGAGCTTGGGAGGTTTGGCCTGTCGTTCACCGGAAGGGTTTGCCAGTTCACTTTGGTCCCAGAGGTATTCTGCATCAGGGACGCTGCCCAGCATGACACACACACATTTCTCAAGTTACCTACCGCGGCATGGGTACAGAGGAGGATCATTGGATGCTTTCTGTGTAATTACACCCAAGCGGGTGACTTGGCCTTCAACGGCGTGATGGGCGCTATAATTATTAATAGGGAACTTTATCGATTTGAAAGCTAGTCTGCGCTGTTTTTATTTTGGTGGGGGGGTGGGGGTCTAGTGCTAAGGAGGCCAAAGTGACAAGGGTAAAGCATTATTTCTTTTACTCCCCGACAGCTGGGTGCGGGCGTAGGAGGTGGGGTGTCCGGCCCACTATACCAGGCAGTAATTCTTAATTGACACCTGTCACGTTAATGGCGGCAGTCACAGCTGCTGCTGCGGGCGAATTCGCCCAACGTCCGCACCCATCCGTCAGCTTTAATACACAGCCCTGTGAAACTGCCCTCCCCCACACTGCCCTGTTGCTGTCTTCACGGATAGCTGCCCTCTCGCCTCTTTCCTTCCCTATGGCCCATTTTCATTTGCTTGTTCGCGTCCAATCTGCATTCAGCTTTGCCCGACAAAGTAACAAGGCGGGGGGGGCATGTTAAGAGCCGGTTAAGGAGAGGTCGAACTAATCTCGGCATGGTCAGAAAAAGAGAGGGGCAGAAGGCTGTGAGAGGACAAATTAAGGGGTGGGAGGCATGTTGAAGAAAAACAAGGGAGCAAAAGAAGCAGAGAGATAGAGAGACGGAGCGAGAAGAGGAGGAATGCAAGAGGGTCCCAGGGTAGGGATCCTCTGTAGTCGGCCCCATCTCCTACGTCTGTTTGTTGGTTGGCATCAAAGCGCTTGCCTCGCGTTCTCTGTGCTCGTCCCCTTGCTAACTGATGTAAGGAACGGGTAAGCTACATGTTTTTCCTGCGCCGAGGAATTCCAATACTTATTAGACAAAATATTCCGTAATTGCTCATCTTTTATTGATGGAGGTAACATGCTAAATTTGGCTGGTACAGCCTTCCTTTAGCACTGCCATGCCTCAAGAGAAAGCATGCGGGTACTGATCAAGAGAATGCATTCGCTTGCTGGAAACCAATCTGCTTTTCAAATATCAAAAATATATTCATGTGTAATTGGACTTTTCATCTCTGATGCCTCCTCTCTTCTCTTAAATTATGAACAAAAGGCAACATTACATAATAATCTACAGTTAAACCACCTAAGCTCTATTGAGACCATTACTCAGCATAAATACTACTATAGAATTACAGATGGAACAAAACCCGAACAACGACACAAATCAGCTTTGATATTTTTTAGCTCGTATATTTTTGCTGCATTTAAACAATCCAAAAATAATTATAAAAAAGAAAAACAAGTAATAGTACTAAAGAACATAAGTTAAAAATAATAATAATAAAAAATAACAATAATAAAATAGTGGAAGCCAATTGCACTGGGTTACCCTCTGTATAATAGTGTGCTCTCAGGCCTATCCCACAGTCCTACACTCAGGGTCTTGTTTATGTGCTCCCCAGTAACAAAGCACATCTGGCTGCTTTAATGATACCATTTCCCATCATACTAACCACCCCCATCATGACCTCCCACCATGCCACACTACTGAGGTGTGTGTGTGTACGTCTTTGTGTGTGTGTGTGTGTGTGTGTGTGTGTGTGTGTACAGTGCAGAAAGAGCCACACTACTGATAGTAGCATGGCGCCCTGAGGGCAGCTTAGCAAGCGTGCCCTGAAAAGAGTGAGAAATACAGATAGCGACAAGCTTAAACATTATTTGAAATGTATAGTTTGCGTCGTAAAAAAAAAAGAATGTACGCTTGTTCGGCTTCAACGTTTACAACAGATATACCCAAATGCCTTATCGCATGCATACTGTCGCTAATACCCCCCCCCCAAAACACACACACACGAGGCAGGAAAATGAAGGAGTTCAAAGAGAAGCAGAGCATGTCTGACCTTTGACCGGCTCAAGTTCTAGAGGCAAATTTTCACTATTAGTCCCAGAAGGGTGGCACAAGTGCAAAACTGGCTAACGATGAAAAGCAATCGATGCCACCTGCTAATGACACGTGCCCTCTAATCAGAGTAACCTCTGGTGATACAAAGACTGAGAGTCTCTGGCCAACATACTGAGAGTTAACATTCATACAAAGCAGAAAAAAACATGTTTACTGTATATTAATGTTACCTTTGTAATATAAATTTTTGCCATTTGGTGCTTGTCTTTGTTAGGTGACAAGTGTTACAATAAAGTCAACAGATTATCAATGTAGACAACACACACTGTAGACGCAGTCCTGAATTAAGGGGACAGCGGTTTGTATACAAATACTGCTGTAATGCTTGTCTATGCCATGAAGAAAAAAATTAAAATAAACACAAAGACCCAGTATTTTCACTATGAGAGTCATTCAGCACAACATCTCCACTTCCAAATATCATATTCACTTCTAAGAAACACTCGACAAGCACAAACGCGCAATTCGTACAATGACATAAGATGCTGTTTCAGACTTAAACACAAGCAAAATACAGTATATTTCCTTAACTCTCCCTAAATGGTTAACAACTTTGACCTCCCACCCTCTTGCTTATATCCTTTTCAAATTACTCCCCGATATTTTTGGAAAACGACTACCGAAAAATAAAACCAAAAAATACACCTTGTTTAAGATGGACCTCCTCAGGCAGTCGGTTTGGTAGTGGGCCATATAAATCTCTGCACGCTGATTATTTACAGGGCAGAATATCACATAACAGCTTCATCAAGTTAGAGCACAAAGGTCGCTGTGTAATCTTAGCTACCCCGGGCATGCTAAACCATTAATCCCTGGGCACTGGGCTTCTTTAACCCACTCCAAATATACTGGCAGGGTTTAACCAGGCTTCCAAACTCCCCCTCAATACAAAAGCAGGTTAAACATTTTCTACATACTGAGATCAGGGACAGATGAGGTGTACATTAAGACATTACAAACTTGGTGTTTAAGGGGGTGTGTCTGTCATAACTCCTCTTCAAAATGTTTAAAAATTACACTACCAAATAATAATATAGAGCAAGTAAAACAACACTTTTGTATGGTAGAAAAGTGTTGCATCGACATATTAGAAAATTATTACGTAACGATTTTAATTTGATATGAATATGTATCTCAAACAGGCCCCAACATTTTATTCTGGAATAATATAGCTACACATTCAGCATTTTAAATCCTTACAAAACCCACAATGCTAGTTTAGCTTGTACTTAAAGGCAGAAACAATCGTACTGGGTTTTCAAAACGAGAACGTGACGATTTTTATATATACGCTGTAACATAAAGGGGCGAGCGAGACACTGCACCACCATTTGATGCAGGAGCCAGGAAGAGACGATGCAACACATTTTTGGTTTCAACTGCCTTTATTACAGTGTGTCGTTAAAGCCAGAGGATTAGGGAGGTCATTAACGGCCATTGTCTCCTCCGAACATGATTAGTCAGGTAGCAAAGTCCATTTGTCACCTGCATGGGCAAATTGAGTTGATCCTGCACTAGAGGCTATGGGGACGGGATAATTTCAACTTGATTACATCAAGGCAGCTGCGGACTTGACACCTTACTGAATTTGTCAGCATTAATCGTTAGGGCCTGTCACAAATCCATCAGGTTTGCAGGTAATTAGGGGCCTTCTCTAATGAAGCCCGGGGAAGAGACCGTACCTTATCTCTGGGCTGATTAAGAAGCCTGTATCCCTGGGAGAGAGCTGGTTCTCCCTACACTACCGGCTTTGACCGTCTGCCACAACCAACCCCAGATTTAATGAAAGACACAATCACTCTTATGTTTTAGCCTCTCTCCTGTCTTCAAGGACAAAATAAGGCCTGAATTAAATACACAGAGGCATGTAACGTGTGCATTCACACACACATTCAGAAGCAGCTATATGTTGTTCTTTACCAAATACGAGTGAATGGACCCATTATAGGTCTTGGTTGTTTCCATAGACACATGCACACACAAGCACACCGATGCTGTGTCTAGACACACACACTCCAATTTTTTATCCCCCCCTTTCACTAATTGATCTTTCGACCAAACAGATCTGCTCCTAAAAAGAGCTGACAGGAAAATAACTGATTTGATCGGTCAAAAGACCAATTGGCTTGAAAAGAGAAATTTCAAACTGACACAGTTCAGACACAAACAGAATGAGGTGAGATACCACAAACTAGATAAGTAGTTACGAAAAGAGCACTATTGTGTGTATTAATTTTTTTAAAATAATCTCCCCGTGATCTCGCCCTAAAGATGCCCTCTCAACAATTGAACCCCAGGTCGACCTCTCAGTGTGACGGCAGTGTGAACAGTCATTCTCTGAACCTCATACTCCCATGTTATTACCACAGTCACTCCTACAGTCGTCCTTCTTCGTTTCCTCTGAGGCTACACAGTGAAATGCGTGGGTCAGCGGCTTCCAGCAAACATTGAACAATCACGCTGTAGTTGAAAGTTAAAAGGGGAAAGTTTGGAGGGATGTTATTATTTCCAACCAAGTGTCACGAGTCCTGAATAACTGGAAACCCTTCTGTGTGTCAGCTCATCATTATCCATTAAAGACTGATGTACACGCCGTCAATATCAGCCAGGCAGATCAATAGAAAGTGAAGGGGTCAAGGTGGGGGCATGTTTTCACATCAGAATCTCTTTTGGGGGATCATCTTACAACAACCCTTACACGTGATGCTATGCTGCCCTTTTCACATGCAAAGACACCAGTGCAAGTTAACTGCAACAGCTTACAGAAGACTGAGGCACCGGGCTGATATTTCCACACGGGGTGTCAGAATACTAGACATGGTTGGAGAAAGAAGCAGTCGGAAGAGTCTTCACAGTCAATCCGCGTTGACTCCCCATCACTTGGCGCCTATTCAAAATGATAAACCTGCCTGAGTTCAAAGCCATCTCAGCCCGGTCCTCCTGTTCGGTCCGCTTTGCACCTTATATTTCAGAGTCTCTTTAAAATTCTCGAACTGTCTTTTGTTCACTCCACTTGTTAATGCCTAACTTCAAAGGCTGCACCTCATTAGCACAGAGGTAGAAATCCCTGTCACTCATTTACATTTGTTTAAAGGGGCTTGAAAAAGAGAAGAGAGTCGAAATCCAAATCGCTAGACCTCAAGCTTGTGTTTTGACTGCCAACATCTGGTTTATCAGTGGCTGTCAGATACTACAGTGTTATAGGCATGCACTGCATCGGTAAAGTGATCTGTAGCGTTAAAGGAGAGGGTACGAATTTGGATACAAGATGCAAACCTCCATGTCTTTCTCTCTAGACGGTGCGGTTTACTGGTAATAGGCTTGTTCAGGTGCACTAAACTAGGATTTCAGCCCTTTTTGTGATCTTCAAAACATTTCCACCACCTCCTTTCAGAAACTTTGTCCTCTTTTTCTTTCCCTCTAGTGTTTTCCCTAAAAGATAATACAGAAATAAGAACTTCCGCCCTTGTGAAAACTTTTTTGTTCTTTTCTTAAAAAAAATATAAATACAAAAAGAAGAAAAAATATACAAAAAAGGGGTGTCTTTTGAGTGGCTAATCCGTCAGGAGCATGCGTGTCTCCATGGAGAGATTTATTGATGTTTATCGTGGATGAATAGATCAAAGGCTGCCACATGACAGACGATCAATCACGTATCAAATCAAGGATGGCAATCCTCTAATAAAACCGAAAAGAAAGAAAACCGGCTCTCGCCAGTTATTCTCCAACTATTTGAAACTCTATTATTCATTATTACTACCTTTGTAACACTGCAATGAACCTCTAGAGATACACAATAATGCTTCGTTTATCTACACAAGTTGTCGACTTTTCTGGCAGGTTAACACATGATAGAGCCATTACAAATACATATTATAATTACAGTTTAATCATAGCTATAACCAGATAGTATAAAAAACAAGCAATCATAAATATCTACTGAAAGTTTAAACACATTTTAGGCTGTGCATTTAGTTACTCGGAGAAAAGAAATAGGAAAATTAAAATCATTTAGTAAATTAATATTAACTAGTTTAAAAGATATTCAGTGTGTAGCTCTAGAAACTGTAAAAATGTATAGCCCTATACTGTGTGTGCTTTCGTTCGTGCTTACCTGCTGATCGCCTCGGTTCTTGCTGCTTTCTCCTGGGCATAGTGACCGTCACTTTCCACGGTACTTTTCATGCAGGATGTAAAAGAACAAGTCTTTCAGTGGAGAAAAAACATTCCGTCGCTTGTTGTCGGAACGAACTGTCAACTGTTTTACTATTAAGAATGGTTTGTTTCTCTTGTAAAATGTAGACTTGCGCCAGACAGCACCAACAGTCACAATATCACTAAATATGTCCTTTACACATGAGAGAAGATGAAGTACAAAAGAAAAAAGTTTGTAAGATCAAAACGAAGCACGAATTTCGCCAGCTCATAACAAATCTATGAAAGATCATCTTTCCCCATCTCTGTATGTAGAAAAAGCGGCATACGTCGAATCGAAGTTTCAGTCACTCCCCTACTGCGGCCATCCGTGGGTTGAAATCACAACGGTGTTTGAGATTAGGCTACTTTGTATGGTTTTCACTCCAAAATAAATAAACTCTGATAGTAAACAAATAAGTCCAGTGTGAGCGAACACATTTGAAATGTATTTCCGTGGAAGGCTGCATGCACTTCTTCAAGCTCTGAAAGAAAATAGATTTGAGAGAAAATAGACAGGCATTAGATGGTTAATGTCAGTCCGTCACCACGCCACCTCAGCCGGATCAACAATCGCCGTCAGCGGATACTTTTCTCCCCTCTCTAACGGCAGTCGTTGTGTTGGAATTCTACTCACATTTCTAGTCGTAAAAAATATTCTCATCAGCCGCCGATCTAGGAATATGCGGGTGGTTGATGTGCGGCGGCTCCTGCGACTAAAGGGAAACAAACAAGATGCAGGCATCCACCCTCGCGGAGAGATCGACATGAACTAATTTATCTTCTGTAAACTCCAGGGAGTGAGCCGAGGTCTCGTCTGCTGCTCCGAAAAAAATGAAACGCAGGAAATCCAAAAGCGTTTCAGACAGTCTCAACTGATAGACAGACGCATCGAGTGGCTTTTCCTGCTTCATTTTTACTCCTCCCCTCGCGCTACAAGCGTCACCCTGACAGTAGAACCCACCTGTCAATCTTTTTAATTGTCTTGTTTTTCCTCTGCTTAAAATTGAATCGACGGACAAAGAAAAGCTTGAATCCGTAATGTCAAATTGTTCATTTGAAATATTGACACATACACGTCCACATATTGTTATTATGACAATTAGTAAATTAGTACAGCCTGAAGCTATTCCAAGGTGTGGCTATATAGGCCTATACTATAACTAATCATCATCATCATGTAAGGCCTAAAGTGACTTTATTTTAAATTATCCTACACCAAACCCAACATGGCCATTGCAGTAAATGTATGGGACATTCGGGCTGATGTTCATGCTGTGATAGCAGCGCACATTTACCCATGCTTAAGGCGGAAACATTATGCTGAGAATAACGTATTATTTCACAGGGCTTTTTAGATGTGTCTAACACTTGCTATCAGACACGACCATGTATGTTTATGCATATGTCTACTATCGGGGGATGATAATGTTTGAGTCTGAGGATTGATTTGTTTCACCTTATAGGAAGTGAGTGTCGTGTCCGGAAAGGGGAGGGACTCCAAAGACAATCCACTACAGTAACATTTTGGCTGTTGATACATTACGCTAAATCCTACCGTAGTTTGTCATCAATGCAAAAAAATATCAAAGCACATTATCGCTTGTCGATTTTTACGACTAAGCGAATGCGGTAGTATTTTGTTATAATTGCATTGTCGTTATATAGCCTGCTATGCTAAATAAATTCTAGCGTAGGCTAACGTTAATAGCCACCCGTATTGCTATTAACGCACAGCGAGTGCCCGTGAACTTTAACACATTTTCTCTAACTGGTGCAATGTCCAGCTCATTCTTCTTGAGAAACGGTAGGAGTGTGTTTTCGATTATCAGCGGGGGGCGCAGAGTAACCATATTACTTTCTGGAGTTAATTTCACATCGCGTCACATCATAGATTTGTCCTACTCTACGCACTTCATGGATTTTAAAGGTTCTTCCATACCCAGTTCCATGAAAAAGCTGGTCGTAACGAAGCTTAGCCAAAATTTCAGAGACGCCGTTGCCTTGCAAACAGTTCCAGTCCCGACACCTGGCGACGAAGAACTGCTTGTCAGAAATCGGTAAGTTTTGGATAAAACATTTTCATAACCTTGCTACATTCTCTGCGCGTCCGTGTAGCATATGGGTAGACTATTCCAAAACCCTTTTGTAGAGCATTTTAAATTATCTTTAATAAATTGTTTAGTATTGTTTTGAAGTTATACAAAGGCATCTTACCTTTTTGTTAGAATCGCCTTATCTCCATCGATATCACAACCTTATTCGCGTCATTTCAGGAGCGCAATATGGATATTTCTAAGTTCCGCCCCTACATTTGTCTATCAGTCCATCTCCGCATCTCACTCTGTCCTGTCTCCTTAACCTACGTCACGAACCTGCAAACACAAAGTCATTGGGGGGTATACTGGCACCAACACAGGAGATGGAGAAGCAGCTTTGCATGGCATTTTTTGGCTGCAAATGTTCCCCTCCGTAAAACGAATGGTTAAATTCATAATTTATCCTTTTGTGTTAGGGAAATATGTTTTGACAAAATGATCATTAAATGTACAATTGGTAGTAGAGCAGAAGTGTTACCAAGCCTAACCATATAGTTTACCAAGCAGTCTAAAAAATACCAAAATGCTGCAAGCGAGTGCTTTTGTGTGTTTGAGTTCATAAATCCGAGAAAAGCGCTCGAACACAAGCAAGCAATACCATCATTCAGCCAAGAAAAATTGGCATGGTCTTGTAATATTTACAAAAAATAATAAACCATTTTTTTCTTCTGCAAGTATGTTTTGCGGGAGCACATTTTAATTCTAACTCGCATTATTCATGCAGAAATTAGCAATTTTTTAAATGAAAACTTGATGAAATTGTCTCTAGTTAGGTGCTTGTGAACCTTTGCCCTTTCCAACTCCCTATACCTTTATTACGTGTGTTGTGCTCCAGTGTGGCTATTTCCGAGATGATTACCGAACATTGGCTTTAGAATAAAAAAATTATGGCATCAATTATAGTTGACTATTTTTCAGTATTTTAATATAGCAATGTGCCCGCTAATGTTTAAAATAAAAAAGTCTGCCAAGTGCTTTAAGGACTTGCTTTAAGTCCTTAACATGTATCTTTCCATTACCTATTGTGCGGTTATAAAAACATAACTAGGCCTCCAAGCACCTATCCGTAAAAGTACATTACAAGTCCAGTAATCTGAAAATTGATATTTATAATTACTTTTTATTCAACAACTGTTAATCAAGTAAACGTAATCTTCCATTCCAGAGAATGGGGAGTAGGCTACCGTTTAGCCTACTATTCAAATGTTCGTCATGTAACATGAGGCAGCTTTGTAGTCTAAAGGTGGCTCTTTTTTTCTTTGTACAGTCTACTTTATTTAACTAATTTGATTGCAGAAAAGCCTATGAAGAAAACCCTTGGCGATTATAATTTCCATATGTTATTGATGACCCTGTACTTTGTAAACTCTGATTTACACATTATTTAGGATTAACTTCGTGAAATGGATAATGTTGGCTGTTTTTTCAAATGCAATCAGCTGCAAAAAAGCAAGACAATGCTGAATCCAGCATCCTTTACAATTGAGTGGATTACTATTAGCAGACTTTTAGAATATTTCAAGTTGTCCTAAGTCATGGCTTAGATGTTTATTTTGTTTAGTGTGTTTGTATGTACCGTACACACACACACACACACACACACACACACACACACACACACACACACACACACACACACACACACACACACACACACACACAGCTAAATTCTGGTTAATTATTATTTAACTAGTTTTATATTTCCAATTAAATATGCATTGTTTCCATTTTTCCAGTGACCTAAATGTTAAAATTGTAACATTTTAAAATTAAACATCTTTAAGATAATCTGAGCCAAACCTTACCTGAACTTTTATCCAATATTTATACTTTCTACATTATCAGAATTACTAGTGTAAAGACAAATAATTTAGAAAATATATAAAAACCCTGATGTTTTTTATAGGCATAATTGGTGCCATGTATTTCTGACAAAATTTGGTGGGCACATTCCAGCAGGTGTAAGATAAATGATGATTAGTCACAGCCAGGAGTCTTCAGGAGGATTAAATGTTTTTATTTGTACACCTTTTTCACAAGCCAGGTCATCAATTGAGACATAAACAATAACATTTTCTCATGTCAAGGCGAAATAAATGTACAAGATTTTTAATGTGCAGTTTTTTTGCATCTCTAAATACAATAAATCCTAACATCATGCAATGTTTTGTGATACAACACTTCTCAGCTTTGTCGACAGAGTCGGTGTTATTAATATCTTTTTTCAAGATGATTAGAATCATTGCCAAAATAAACTGGGGTATTAACCTCCCGAGCAATATGAGCAATATGGCAGATGTTTTCTGGAGAATGCAAAGGAAATCTTGACCTTCCCAGACAGAATTGTTGATATTGAGGGAGACCTGAACAACATGTTATTGTTACGGTGTGCGTAATTCTTGTGTTATTACCTCGGCCCTAGCACAAGAACATCACTGTTTTACAGACTTTATTTGATTTCATATTTAACAATATTTCCATTCCAATGAATAATTAATCTATTTTGTTTTCATTCCCTTTCTGTGCAGATTTGTGGGAATCAATGCCTCGGATATTAACTACACTGCGGGCCGCTACGACCCTATGTTGAAGCCGCCATTCGACACTGGATTTGAGGGCATTGGCGAGGTGGTTGGACTCGGACTTAGCGCCAGTGCCCGCTGCACCATCGGCGACACCGTTGCATACTTTTCGGATGGAGCATTTGCTGAGTACACGCTGATACCTGTGAATAAGAGCGTACCCGTACCCGCCGTGAAGCCAGAGTTCCTCACCCTTCTTGTGAGCGGCGCTACAGCCTACATTGCCATAAAGCGTCTCGGCGACCTGGCAGCGGGTCAGACGGTGCTGGTGACTGCTGCTGCCGGCGGCACAGGGCAGTTTGCTGTCCAGTTGGCCAAGCATGCTGGCTGCCATGTCGTAGGCACCTGTTCCTCAAGCGAGAAGGCCGGCTTCTTGAAGACCATCGGCTGCAACAGGCCTGTCATCTACACTTCGGAGGACCTGGGTGCCACCCTGCGCAAAGAGTACCCGCGAGGTATGGACATGGTGTACGAGTCAGTAGGCGGCGCCACCTTCGACCTGGCAGTCAACTGTCTGGCTAATAAGGGCCGACTAATTGTGATCGGGTTCATTTCGGGTTACCAGATGGCGACGGGGATCCCCGCCATCCGGGCGGGGACTCTGCCTGTGAAACTGCTCCAGAAGTCGGCCAGCATAAGGGGATTTTTCTTACCTCACTTCCTGGAGGACTACAAGGCGGCGATCAGAAGTCTGACACACCTGCTGTCTGAGGGGAAGCTGGTGTGTGAGGTGGACTGCGGGGATATGGCCCCAGAGGGCCGTTTCATGGGGCTGGAGTCAGTCTTCAGGGCGGTGGACTACATGTATGCTGGGAAAAACATCGGAAAGGTGGTGGTTGAGGTTAATTCACCATCACTAGACAGTAAACTATAACTTGCCTGAGTGTAAATGCACACTGGAATTTAGAATAAAATGAACTACAATAATAGTAACCTTATCTCCAGGCTATTGTGCATAGTCCATGTGAGCCTGGAACGCTTTCCACTTGAAGTTGGCCTTGAGGGAGTGATTTAATGAGGCAAACTTTTATTGTCCTTGTTAAAAGCTACGGTCCGTGACTTCCATAATTGCAAATCAATTTTTTAGACCCCCCATTTTAGTCCGGATGTGTAGTATATTGTTTATATTATATGCAGAATCTAAGTAGAATCCTTGTCTTCCCATAGATAGCTTGAAACCTGGCTGAGTTCTCACAGCTATTGCAGGCATTCCATTACCGAGCGTCAGGCAGGGAATCACCAACAAATGTGTGAGGTATGGTTGACAGAGCTGTCAATCAAACCAGAGCAGTACGGTGACGTCTAATGAGTTTGCAGGGTGGGCACAACCTCTAGTCTAGACACAGTAGAACAAGAAAGAAAATACAATCCTAGACACTTCACAGAAATAAACCAAGCAGGGTCCCGGTTTAGCCTGTCAGCAACTTTTATTCACATTTTGTAGAACCCAGAGGCCTAAATAAGCCTAAATATTGCCTAATATCACGGAAGGCACCTTTAATTAACCAAATAATAACACTGCAGGGCACAAATACAAAATCTAAATCCAGCAGCCATACAGGAACTGTATTAACAGCTTCTCACTGGACATAAAGAGAAGAGTGTAGTGGGAGATTGGTACAGTAGTTTATATTAACAGTTTGATTGGCTCTGGCGTTTTCTGCCAGTAGCCTTATAGGATACTGAAGGCCATATTTGAAGCAAGGTTTCACCAGACCCTCTGCAAACTGGACTGAAGCATCTAGAATCAAGATTACAATAAAATAAACAAATTAAATTATAAGAATCTTCCTGACTGTCAAAACAGTAAATTTGTGCAGTAAATATTTACACCGTTTATTTTGTCAATGAAATTTTAGACCTTGAGACATTTTTATGAAAACATTGATTGGGATCTGCTATCTTACCTTAATACAAACAGTTTCTTGGGTGAGCAAATGTCATTCTATGTAATAAGACCGCTGCTGTAAAACCAAGGTGACGTAAAACCAAGTTGTGCGTGCACGTGTCCCTTTAGTCCTATTCCCAAGCAAACATATCTCACACACAAACTGTTCTCAAGGCTAAAGCTAAGTAGTATTTAAAGTATTTAAACTCAGGCTAGTGATAAGACCTATAACTGCTTTGACTGTTCACATCCTGTGTGAACTCAGGGCCTGATTTACTAACACAAGTGCAGTTTGCGCTGCGTCTGTTTATGCGAGTTCGGTAATTGCGCACGCTATGCTTCCACATTTAGCGTGGTATTTATCAAATCCGATACCCATTACGCAATCAGCACATACTCCGCCCTCCATTAGCGCGCCTCTAAAAGCTCAAACAATGGCCCCGTATGTATCTATCATGGATC
>JACXGM010016664.1:0-20290 GCA_016801145.1 Umbra pygmaea | reverse complement strand
GAGGAAAGGATGTTTTCCTTCAGAACTTGTAAAGGGCCCCGCGGGGTATGTCCAAATACTAATGCAGCAGGACTAAATCCTAATGACTCTTGCACCACCTCTCTAATGGCAAACAAAACATAAGGGACGCCCTCGTCCCAATCAGCCTGCGTGTCTAAACAATACTTACGCAGCATTGACTTTAAGGTCTGGTGCCAGCGCTCTAACGCCCCTTGGCTTTCTGGATGATAAGGGCTTGATGTTTGATGTTTAATAGAGAGGTTACCTAATACCTGTGAAAACAGTTTGGACATGAAGTTACTACCTTGGTCAGTTTGCACTTCCTTAGGAAGCCTGAACGTGGTGAAGAACTTCAGAAGAGCTTTTGTCACTGTTTTAGCGGTTATGTTTCGTAGCGGCACTGCTTCCGGATAGCGAGACGCACAACACATAATTGTTAACAAGTATTGGTTACCTGCTCTTGTTTTAGGCAATGGACCAACACAGTCCACTACCACCCTATCAAACGGTTCCCCCACAACTGGAATAGGAGATAGAGGAGCGCGGGGAATAGGTTGGTTAGGTTTTCCTACCATCTGACAGACATGACAACTGTTGCAGTACCGCACAACATCTTTTTTTAACCCTGGCCAAAAGAAATGTTGCATTATACGGTCATAGGTCTTTGTTATACCCAAGTGGCCAGACCATGTATGGTCATGTGCCACAGACAGCACCTGCTGCCGCTACGGAGCAGGCATAACTACCTGAGACACACTGCTCCACTCTCCATCTGTCTCACGTGCCTTCCACTTACGCATTAACACCCCATTAGACAGATAGTATGCCTGTCTACGATTGTTAGCCTCGTCTTGGGAAACCACTGCTTCAAAACATTTGTGTAGGCTACCATCCAATGTTTGGGCCTCCACCACTTTTGAGAGAGTAATGGACCCCACAACGTCACCTAATTGGATAGTTTCCTTTTTGCTTAACTTTCCCCTAAATGTTTTTGTACTGGGCACGTCGACCTGTTCAAATATTGAGTCTGCCAGGTTAAATACCACACCCAGCCTCTTGCTTTCTGCACGTGTTACTACACAAGCTGGGAACACTCTGGGAAAATTACTACAAAACTCATCTTTGTCTAACCCAGAGGTTGGAGTATCCACTACCTCCAACACAGGATGTACTTTGCCTCCTGCAATGTCGTTGCCCAACAGCATTGACACTCCCTTAACTTGGTAAGGTTGCAACCACCCCCACACGAAAATACCCAGACACAATATCTGACTGTAAGTGTACCCAATGTAACGGCACTGAGGTGGCCCCATTTCTATTCCCTGCAGAATTACCTGTGAACCAACTGCTGTGCTGTCAGACCAGGGAAGCACGCTTTCGAGTAACAGCGACTGCGCCACCCCTGTGTCTCTCAACACCTTCACAGACACCCCAGACTCCAGGTCATCTGTAAGGGATACCTTTCCACTGTAAACAAATGGGGTGTAAGTAGGATCAGGTAATGAAGGAAAAAACCCACTATTTACTGTTTGAACAAAGCCTATCTCCTTGTTTTTTACGGGGTGGAGATCGTTGTTTATTTTTAAGTGTTGGGCACTCACCAATCAAATGCCCCACACGATGACAATAAAAACATTCTCTACCTAATGTCTTATTTGTACCACTTGCCACAGGTGGAGTGCTACGGGAATAGACTGCTGGCCTTACTTCAGACCGAGTGGAAGAAAACACTGTCTTATGTGTTAGAGGATATTCATCCGCTAAGACTGCCGCCTGTGACAATGACGCCACTTTTTGCTCATTCAAATGAACAACAATGTGGTCTGGTAAGTGGCTTTTAAATTCCTCAACTAATATCAACTCCTTTACCTCTGCTAGTGTAGTTGCCTTGCTTGCCATACACCATTTCTCAAATAGTGTTTCTTTGTCCCTAGCAAACTCAACATATGTCCTTTCTGAGGACTTTTTGTGATGCCTGAACCGCTGACGGTAGGCCTCAGGCACCAGCTCATAGGCACGGAGTACAGTTGCCTTCACCACTTCATAAGAGAGACTGTCCTGTACTGACAGAGCAGCCACTACCTCCTGAGCCTTTCCAGACAACCTACACTGCAGCAGCAGAGGCCAAACTTCACCAGGCCACTTCAAAGCTGCTGCCACCCGTTCAAAGGCAGAGAAGTAGCAGTCTACCTCCGCCTCCCTGAACGGTGGTACAAGAGCGATGTTCTTGCTTACATCAAAATGCCCCTGGGAATCAGTAGGTACTGAGGATACACCACGGCCTGCATCTAACTCTAACTGCCTAATTCTCACCCTTACCCTCTCATCTGTTGCAGCTTCAATCTCTTTCTTGCGTACTTCCAAATCAAGTTTTCTAAGCTCTATCTCATGCTCATTACGTCTTCTCTCCTCTTTTTCCCTCAGGTCACCCTCAAGACGGGCCAGTTTCAGCTTCAGCCGAGCAACCTCCACTGACTCCCCACCTGATGTAGGAGATAACGGGTCATATTTTGGCAGAGTAAGAGGAGCCCGAGGCTTCTCCTCTCCAACACTATACTCCGACTGTGCGGGTACAGGAGCCTCTAACCCCTCGTCCTCGTCTTCTAGTGCCATCACCCCTACTCTGGATAAACTCAATAAATGGTCTTTGACCACTTTCACAATATCCGCCTTTAGTGTCTGTTTACTAACTGCCAGGTTAAAGTGTTCTGCCACCTCCACTAATTCTGCCTTACGCAACTTCACTAGTGCCCCTAGTGATGGGTCCTCAAGGAAGACAGCTACTGCCGATGCTGCCATTTCAGCCACTAGAGGTCACTACCAACAACAAAAGAGTAAGACACAAACAGAACACTAACTGAACTAACTAGACTAGATACACCACAAGACTAGATACACCACAAGACTAGCTAGTCCCTACTCACACCTCTGGCCCACACCCCAATCACTGACCACCAAGGCGTCCGAACAGCAGGGTGTCAAAATCCCGGACGAGCCCACAATTGTTACAATCTAGCTCCCGTAGGAGGGGGACATGACACCCTACTGCTCAGAAAACCCAGCTGGTCAGCAAAAGAGGTATGGGGTCGAGGGT
The DNA here is from genome assembly GCA_016801145.1 of Umbra pygmaea. Taxonomy (NCBI): domain Eukaryota; kingdom Metazoa; phylum Chordata; class Actinopteri; order Esociformes; family Umbridae; genus Umbra; species Umbra pygmaea. The sequence goes on along the minus strand of JACXGM010016664.1, from coordinate 17,196 downwards.
GCGAGTAAAGACACAGAAACCAAAGTACCGTTTAAACACAGGGCTTTATTTGCCACAGTAAAATAATAATGTTTTTAAATAATAAGTTTGGGAGGAGAGGCTGAACAGAACCAAAGAAAAGAACATAAAACAAAGGGTAACTCTAACCTGCTCTAAACTAACACACACAGACCTACACCTATACTGGCACTCGATCAAGGCGCCCTAACCAAAGTACAGATGTGGTTTGTTCAGGTCTAACCTAGTGTGTATAACAGGGGAGTTACCCTACGGGTTGTGTATGGCCAGGCCGTCTTGCCTGACACTCCCCAAAAGTGCCTCCTCTCCCCCGCTGGGAACACAAAAGAGAAAAAATGATTAATACACAATTCACAATTAACAAATACTATTAAAACACTAAAACACCACTAACCACTAGCACACTAAATAGGCCTATCACTCACACAAACACTAAAGCTCTCTCACTCACAACAACACTACACTATTCACTCCAAGTACGCTTACTACAAACACAGACCAAAATGCAAACCAGCAGAGTTTGCCTACCAAACCAAATAGCAACCTTACACACAGGGTGAGAGAGAGAGAGAATGGTCAAACAGATGGCAATTTATAGTGAAGGGAGGGCATGATGGGATTGGTGTTGATTGAAGAAACCAGGTGTATGGGATTATGGAAGGGAGGAGTATTTGATAAATGATGATCATGACTTATTTTCACCATCTGGGGGAAACAGACACACAGAGCAGAGACAAACATACACAGAAAACAGGAATCTAAAACAGGTAACACAGAAACACATAATTTAACACTGGGGGACGTAACAGACGCAAAACCCAACACTCTGGATGAGCTTAAGGCCGCTTTTGAAGCATCCTGGGCCTCCATCACACCTCAGCAGTGCCACAGGCTGATTGCCTCCATGCCACGCCGCATTGAAGCAGTCATTTCTGCAAAAGGATTCCCGACCAAGTATTGAGTGCATAACTGAACATTATTACTTTTTCTTTTTTTTGTATTACAAACACTTCTTTTATTGGTCAGATGAAATATGCTAATTCTTTGAGATAGGAATTTTGGGTTTTCATGAGCTGTATGCCAAAATCATCAGTATTAAAACAATAAATGACCTGAAATATTTCAGTTGGTGTGCAATGAATCTAAAATATATGAAAGTTTAATTATTATCATTACATTATGGAAAATAATGAACTTTATTACAATATGCACATTTTTTGAGAAGGACCTGTATATACGGTATATATACACAAGTAAATATATTCAACTTAGGAAATTTCTTAAATGAGCGCTGAAGTGTGAGCTCGTCTCTGGCTACATCCAATTTTCCAAGTGAAATGGAACTTACTTACATTACTCAGAGAAAACACCCAAAGGAGGTAGACGACACAGTGGTGTCATCGTAACATTAAATCTATTGGCTGCCTTAAAGAATATTGAGACACTGATGGGCGTTATTTCAGAGAGTCTCTTCTCCCATTAGGCCTTGTTATTGAAGAATACACTTATCAACCATGTGTGTTCTGTAGCAACCATAATGTTTTCTTTCTTTTAAACTTTACTCATTAGGTTAATGACTGCTTTGTTTACAGAAGTATCGACAGGAAGAGTGCAGCAGGTATACATCTCTCCTGGGTCGTTCCACCTATTAACTTGAAACTGGTAATGAACCTAAGGGGAATGGCTAACATCAAGAGCTGTAGGTTATTGTGTCAGCTGTCTGTGAATTTGTTGAGTGGCAAAACTTGTCCAATTACAGCTTGGTCAACTCAAAAATATTTGCATATATTGGGAGGAACCTAGAGTTTTGCTCGAAAGTCTGCATACCCCTTGAGAATTGGTAATAGATTTTTAAAGAAAACATGACTGATCATGAAAAATATATATTTTTTAGATCTCATAGGTTTCATATTCTACTGTAGGTCATAACAGAATGGCATAATTATATAACAAAACATGGCAACAAGGAAAATAATGAAATTATCAGTACTCAGACATGTATAAATATGCGACTCCCATCCCAGAGATTGCAAGTTCAAATCCAGGCGGACACTTTGCATGTATTTTGTTTTCTATTCCAGCGCAATGCAGACGTGTAGCAAATGTGCGTTTTGATCCTTTTTTTCCTCACTGTCACCATGTTTCCAAACAATACATTACAACATAATACATGTTACATTGAGTTAACAGCAAGGTATCTGAGTGGTTAAAGTTAGGGTAAGGGTTTGGGTAAGGCTTAGATCAAGTTAGCAGCAAGGTCTCACTGTGTGCTCATCGCATACTTTTCCGTGAAACTGCCACAGATTTTGGTCCGTGTTCATTTCACAGAATTTTCGCCATTCTGTAAAACTGCCACAGATTTAGAAAAAAACACTCCGTGGTCATTTCACGGATTTCTGAGAGATCAGGCTGCTCCTAATGGCTTCTCCCATCTCTAAAGTAGTCAACCCCCTGAATAGAATCCCTCACAACAGCACAAATATCCAAAACAGGTGTTGTCCTGATGTAACTAATCAAGGGCTCCTTTCTGCTCTCAATTGCACTAAATTTGCACTACATTTTCCATTGATAAGCAGCAAATATGCTTGTAAATATGATGCATTAGGCTGCAATACAATTTATTCAGCAGGACAAATATCATGCCATTTGTTTATGCTACATTATGAATATGAGGCCCCAACTGTGTGATGTTTAGAAGGCATTTAATGTATTTGTTAAAACCACTGGTGAATCGACTAGAATGTAAAATACAGAACATGCAACACATTTCTTTTTAAATATGAAGGCAAGTCACTGAAGCAAGTATGCTGCTTGACAGTGCACACACTTTATGCAACACATTGTTGCAGCTCGTCTAAAAGTAGTTACAAGCCTTTGAATTGTTTTAATATATTCGAGCAAACAATTTTCTGTCCTACAAAATGTGGTGAAATTACTTAATCTAATTTTAGTTATGCTCTCTAGGTAATATGTCAGTAATTGGTAATTGCAGGCAGGGCAGAGAAATGATGATGCTTGTCTGTGATCTACTGTATGTTGTCATTTTTCCTTTTTTAATTAGCGTTACATACTTGTCCATTTTGTATAATTTGAAATGCTTACTGTCTTTTTTCATGTACTCAATAAAAACACAATTATATAGTTTATCTGGTTGGATGCCAATTATTTGATTTGACATTTTGTAGTTATTTATACAGACACTAGTTTATATTATTTTCACACGTAAGACTGGGCTATTAAGACAAGAAGAAATCACTTATGTATATTGAAATACTGTACACGTTCAACCACAAGTTCTCTCTTGAGAATAGCTGTTTTCATCTAGTCAGCACGTGGGAATGTTTAACATCTGTAACACAATGACTATAGCTGAGTGCCCATCAATGGTCTGGGCAAGGGGAGATTAAGTGTCACCTTTCTACAAAAATGATGCACGCTTTGCGACGGTAGCCATGCAGCAGCAATATTATAGAAGATAAATCAGCAGACACAAGATGAGACAGGCATGCAAATTTTAAATAGGATTACGTTTTGTAATAATTGTAATGATGGATATTGAGCAATGTCATTATGAATTACCAATAAAGATTGGTTGTACAAGTAAAGATGTTGTTACTATTTTTATATTTTCAGCTGTGATTCCTTTTCAACTAGTTAGCGTTTCGTTATACTTCTGGCGACAGAGAGTAAATCTTTTTATAAAAAAACTTGGTAACTATTTAAAGACAATGACTGCCTGATTATCAGCCACTGGGGAAAGTGGAGAAGTGGGCATGCTGGCTATCAAACCGTATGTTCGTGATTCCCCCCATATAGACAAGAAAGCAGGAGAGACAAATAGCATTGTGACATAACTCGGGAATCCCCAGGAATGCCCTGTAAAACAAGTCGCTTACCTGACATATATTGTTTGATACGAGAGATGTACTGTAGTTCACTAAGCAATCTCTCTTACTGTAAGTCATGGGAAAAATGTCTGGTGATGTTTTTAAGGGAGTCCATGTAGTAGAATTTAGCAGGTATCAGAGTCTGACTGTACTGTATGTTTGTTATTCCTCCCATGAAATCAGTGGAATGCAATCACCTTATTGGGATGGAGGGCGCTGCACAGTGGCGACCAGCAGTACTGGCTGTCCGTCTCGTCTTTTTGTTTGTTTAAATGAGTTATTTGTTGCGATAATTTTTGGTACAAACCATCATTAGATGCATTGTCTTACATACCTTTACCATAAGCCACTATGAGTCACGTATTGGAGTTGGTTTTAATAGTCGGGTCGATATTGTTTGTTATCAGCATGACAAGTGAACCGGCCAGCAATGCAGAGTCACATGTACGCTACAACAGAGACTTTCTTATACAACTGAGCGCCTATTGGAATCATACTGATGTAAACATACCCATGGAGATAACAAAAACTTTCAATGACAAAGAATACAAGAGAAAACGAGGGAAGAGGGGAGGAGTGCCCCAAAGACTCGGGAGAAGGAAAACTAAAGTTCCACTCCCAACTATCATTCTTTCAAATGTCCATTTGATAAAAAGGAAAGCAGACGAGCAATCACTCGTTACCTGCATGAATATAGGGAAGTCTGTGCCCTAGACTTCCTTCTCTGAGACCTGGCTTAATGATACCGTACCAGATTCTGAAGTTTGTCCGGGTGGATTTAGTATTGTATGCTTAAATCGATGCAGCAAGGCTACAGGCAAGGAACACGGAGGGGGTGTGTGCATCATGATAAATGACAGATGGTGTAAAACAACTGTGATAAGAAAAAAAGATTTGCACTCCTGATATTTAACTTTTATCAGTTTCTATGCGACCCTCCTATCATCCCCATGAATTCCCAAAAACATTTCAGACTGTTGTGTATATACATTTGAGAGCAGACATTAACAAGGCAGCAGACACTATTTTTAATATCACCCAAGGATTGGATGAAATCTCAACAGATGGTTTCAACTTTATAATTGGGGACTTTAATAACTGCACGCTCAAAAAAACTCTGTTTACGTAGTATGTCACCTGTCTAACACAAAAAAATAAAACCATTGACTTATGCTACGGCTCCATCCCCAAGGCATACTCATCCAGTGTATGAACACTGCTATCCATCACCACTCTTACGCGTCCAATGAAGGTGTTTCTGAGTTGTTCCAAGCAATATTTCCTGATTCTGAAATCGTCAAATCTTTCTCTTGTGGCAAGGACAAAACCAGCTACATTTTATAATTTGGACTTGCCCAATACTTCAAAAATCAACTGATTACTGCAGTTAACAATGCAGGACCATTTGTGTTAATGTTTGATGAAAGTTTAAACCACTCAACAAAAAATAAACAACTAGATGTTCCTGTTCGATTTTGGGAGTCTGGTTGTGTCCAGTCCCGTTATCTGGGATCACAGTTCATGGGACATTGAAAGAGTGAGGATCTACTGCACCATTTCAAAGTAAGTATAACTGTTCTTTTGATCATGCATCTCATTCTGACTGATTAGAAACAGAAGGAAAAAGATTAGGCTTCTTATCCAATGCCTCTGACTAGTGGACAACCTTAGTATTGCAGCCTTAATTTTGTCATAATTGTTTATCATTTGTTTATCAATAATTTTGTCATTATAATGGCTTATAATTTGCTTTTAAGCCACAGAGCATTAGGATGTCATTCAATTAAGCATGTTTCCTCAGAATAACTTGTTCTCCATTATGTAAAAAGTTTTTGAGTTTGGACAATGCACTGTACAGGGTTAGTTCACCCAAAATAATTAGTTAATTACTCACCTTAATGTCATTCCAAACCTTACAAGACCTTGAAAAATTTTTTTCATGTTTTTATTTGTGCTTATTATTACTGATTGTTTATTGTCTTTAATAATGTTTGACATTTATATTAATCAGGCTAGTTGTTTTTGCTGTATTTCTTATGTGTTGTCCAAGTAATTAATGGAAAACTAAGTTGTTGTCTAACATCTTTTCAGCATTTTTTGTTGGAGTCTCATTTATTTATTTCTGTTTTCAGAAATGTGTGCATCTACTAGACCTGAAACATCTAATTTATATTAGTATGGATGGCCCTAACGTGAACTTTAAGTTCCTCAATGATTTCCAGCAAGAACATGGTGAACTACATGGAGCTAATTTCGGTTGGGAGCTGTGGACTGCACACGGTACATAATTCATTCAAGACTGGCTTCTCCACATGGAATATTGAGAAACTTCTGAGAGCAATGCACTTTGTTTTTCACAATGTTCCTGCAAGAAGGGAAGATTACACGAAACTTACTGGCTCATCTTTTTTTCCACTCCCATTCTGTGGACACAGATGGGTAGAAAATCTGCCTGTTGCAGAGAGAGCTATTGAGGTATGGCCAAAACTGAAGGAATATGTGGAAGCAGTCCATAGAAAAGAACTGCCCAACCCTGGAACTTCTTCTTTTGATACCATTGAAGCAGCAAATAAAGATCCCCTGATCTTAGCCAAACTTCAGTTTTTCATGGCGTTATCCAGAACATTTTGTCCATTCTTGAAGAAATACCAGACTGATGAGCCAGTCTTGCCATTTCTGTGCAGAGACTTGACAGAGTTATTGATGGTAATAATCTAATTTCTGCTTTGTTTTAATGGCTTTCTTTTGTTTTATGATTACTTTTGAAGTGGGTATACCACATTGAATAACTGTGTATAGGATGGAATAACAAAGCTGGTTAACAGGATGCTAAATAATTTGTCAAATTTGTTTATCTTTTGTAGAGTCTGGTGAGACATTTCATCAAAAGGGAGCTAATCCAAGACATCACTCCCTTTAAAGTGACCAAACTTGACAATGATGACCAGAAGAACTGGGTCAATGCAAGCCACACTGACATTGGATTGGGTGCTGACTCTGTCCTTAAGGTAATGCATTGTTACCGTTTTATATATATACATAAACTTTAAAATACACTGCATTCACTCCTGATGTATTACTATAGAACTAACATCATGTGTACTATCCCTCCTTGATAGGCTCTTCAGATCTAATCAATCAACAGAGTAGGTGACCTCACTGTCCTCGAATTTAAAAGGGACTGCATAATGTGCCTCTCCAGAATCGTTAAGAAAATGCAAGAAAAGAGCCCTTTGAAATACCCCACTGTCAGGCAGATAGCATGCTTAGACCCCTCTGTCATGAGCAGAGACCCAGAATGGTGCAAGGAAAAGATGAATTGTCTAGTTTAAAGATTTCTGCAGGACAAGCAGTTGACAGGAGGGGTTTCAGCCGGTAGGAATACAATAGGAAAATAAATGTTACGCACAGTATATGCTCAAGCTGTGTTTTCAGTACTTCGATCTTAAGAACATTTTAAAGATTATTTTCATTATTTTTTTAAATGCAGGTATATAAATAACCATCCATTTAAATTTAAGTGATTTAATTTTTTTTGTCCATTGCAGGTGATACTGTTGTGCAACAGTTTGACAGCTTTCTCTCTCTGCATGGCAAAAGTGAGGAGTTCCTCTCTTTCAAACCCATTGAGCAACAACTTGATATTTTCCTTCACCAAACTCTCAAGACGTCTTATCCTGAGCTTCCGAGTTTCCTTCAACGCCTCTTGCTGTTATCTCATGGGCAAGCTACGGTAGAGAGAGGCTTCTCCGTGAATAAGGAAGTAGAGACATGCAACATTAAAGAAGAAACTGTTGAGGCCCAGAGACTTGTCTGTGACCAAGTACTTGCTTTAGGGGGTGTTCTCAAATTGTCCCTTACAAAGGAACTATTGGCTTCTGTAGCCTCAGCCAGGAACAGATACAGGATCTACCTTGATGAGGAGAGGAGGAAGAGAGAGGGTGCCATGTGTGGCCTAAAGAGAAAAGCTTTGGAAGATGAGCTGGAACAACTTAAAAAGAAAAGGGGGGTGTTGACGGTGGTGTGCGCCAGCCTTCAGAAGGATGCCGATCAACTAGCTGAGAAGGATGAAAACAAATGTAACACACTCATGGCTGAAATGATTACAAAATCTAACACTCTAAAAAGGAGATTCAAGGAAAAGTGCAGTGAATTAAAAAATGTTGAGTCAGAGTTGGAACTAAAATCGACTGAATTAAGGCACATGCATTAACTTACACAGTAAATTACTGTCTATAGCTCTTGCATACATGTACAGTGGGGCAAAAAATATTTAGTCAGCCACCAATTGTGTAAGTTTTCCCACTTAAAAAGATGAGGCCTGTTATTTTCCTCATAGGTACACTTCAACTATAAAACAAAATGAGAAAAGAAATCCAGAAAATCACATATTTGGTCAATAACAAAAGTTCATCAATAACAAAAGTTAATCTCAATACTTTTTTATATAGTTTTGTTGGCAATGACAGAGGTCAAACTTTTTCTGTAAGTCTTCACAAGATTTTCACACACTGTTGCTGGTATTTTTGCCCATTCCTCCATGCAGATTTCCTCTAGAGCAGTGATGTGTTGGGGCTGTTGCTGGGCAACACAGACTTTCAAGTCCCTCAGAAGATTTTCTATGTGGTTGAGATCTGTTGACTGGCTAGGACATTCCAGGACCTTAATGCTTCTTACGAAGCCACTCCATTGTCCGGGCAGTGTGTTTGGGATCATTGTCATGCTAAAAGACCCAGCCATGTTTCATCTTCAATGCCCTTGCTGATGGAAGGAGGTTTTCACTCAAAATCTCACGATACATGGACCCATTCATTCTTTCCTGTACACCAATAAGTCGTCCTGGTCCCTTGGCAGAAACACCACCTCCATGCTTCACAGTAGGTATGGTGTCCTTTGGATGCATCTCTGCATTCTATCTCCTCCAAACACGACAAGTTGAGTTTTTACCAAAAAGTTCCATTTTGGTTTCATCTGACCATATGGCATTCTCCCAATCCTCTACTGGATCATCCAAATGCTCTCTATCAAACCTTAGATGGGCCTGGACATGTACTGGCTTAAGCAGGGGGCAGGGGCGTAGCCAGGACATTATTTCTGGGGGGGCCAGCTTGGGCCAGTCTTTTATTTGGGGTGGCACTTGATTGTCAAAAACTACTATTTTAAAACTCACGCGCCGCGTCACTCAGAGTAGCGGTTTTCCCGCGGCTGGTCAGGCCATAAACAATGGATTGAACTTCCTTATGGACACTAATAATGTCCTATTGATAATCCATGTTATTGAGATGGGTGCTTAGATAATGTGCGAGTGCGATGTGTCATGATTATGTGAGGGGTTTGGGACCTTAACATGAGACAGGAATGTTTTTAGTGCAAATGACAGAAAGACACTATATTAATCGTCATTTTAGCCCCCTCACCGAGACTCTCCCGCCCCCTCAGTTCACCATGAAGGTTAAAGACCAATTGCATTATCTTCTTAGGGTAAAATATAAAAAATAAACAAGAATGCTTTATCACAGCTTAATCCATCTGGATCTGATCCCATTTCAACCTCTTATTTCAGTCTTCTAAACAGGGTTTGAAATACACGGCATCCCGAAAATGTCTGGGATGGTTCATAACCAACTTTGGGACATTTTACGGGAAGATGGCCAGTAAAATATTGCTAACATGCATAAAACACTGGTTACAAACGCACATGTTGAATCACATCACAATTCAGCTTAAAAGTTTATAAAGTATTATTAATAATTACAAGCGCAGCAATATTTCATGCATCGGGAGATCACCTTTGAGTTTGCTATTATCCTTACGAGCCGCATTCTCAAATGGTCACTTCATCTGAACAGTTTTTGTAGTTGGCTATGTAAGAGAGGTGAATTTATCATAATGGTAAAACATATGAAGACAAAAGCTGTATGGGATTACAACAATGCCTTAACTCTGTATGCGTATTATGTGATTTGCACACATGTAAATAGCAATCCACACAACGGTTTTGCATTTTGTAGTTGTATTTCAAGATTTGTGTGTGGGTGATGCAAGACTTGTAATAATTAACATTTTGCATGTGTACAACCTTTTTTTTTTGCAAGACATCAAAAAATATTTACACACGCACAACCTATGAATTACACATAGGCCTACAACTCCTTATTTACACATACGCACCTTAAGAATTTCACGTGCAGATTTTATTTATACAGACAAATCACCAAATACAAAGACAACTCACGATGTACAGACAAAACACTTTTCACTTGAGCTCTCGCACATTTTTGGTAGGGGGGTCAGGTAAAATAAGTGCCATAAATATGTGTGTGCGCAATAGATTTGCAGACTTCTATTAAACGCCTTGTGACTCTGTGGTCACATGACTTTGGTCAGGTGATTCGTGCTGCAGATCTGTAAAACTGAGGTTGTCCGTAAAACGAGCTTCGTAAAAAGTGCTTCGTATGTGTGAAAACACAGAGTTGTCCGCAAATGAGGAATTGCACCAGCAGAGGGCGCTGTGTGTCCGCAGAGACGGGTTTATTTAAAGATAAAAGATTTATATTGGTAGAAAATAGACTCTTTCGAATTGATTTAATTTTTGTTCATCTAGACATCGATTGCAAGTGATATTAAAAGGGGGAAAATAATAAATAAATAAATCAAATGTAACTGGAAGTGGGAGAAAAAAATACATTAGGTATTGGAGAAAATAGATACTTAAAAATAACTTATTTTTCGGCCTGAGATTTTTGTATAGCCAGCTCCTGTAACTTGATTCAGGTTAGGACATGTCGGTAGTATTGCTTTATAAGATGTGCATCACTGATCTGTTATGTTTATATCATCGTTTATTGTGTCGTATTGTGTAGATGGGCGTGACGGCAACAGGATTGCCAGCTGAACTAGCTAGCTTGGTTAGTTAGCTGCCTTTGCCAAGTTAAATTACAGTACATTAGTACATTGCACATGCCACACTAGTGTACCTCTACCGATTTGATCTAGTGCCTTCGGTTTTGCACCGCGGTAGAGAGAGTTTTATATTCACACATTCGCATGCTCCACGGTTAAGACACACCGTCTTCGGCCGTGCCGACTGCTGTAGCTGTCAGTGAACGGAGTAGTTAGGGACCAGGGTAAAAGTGCATCACACAGAGCTTCGGTTTCTATACGAGTACACATTTCATTTATTAAATGTTGTTTTGAATGTTGAAATATTTATCCCAAAAAGCAACAGTACACTCTTCATAATACCACCTAATAGCCACAACGCATGCTTTTAATCAAATATCAACTGTTGATTTTTAAGGAATACTTCAATGCAAAAATGCAACATTTTTTAAATAGCTTTCTCAGTTTTTCAGATATTAATGTAAAAATGCATCAGTATACTCTCCATGGTACCATCTAACAGCCGCAAGACATGATTTTCATCAAATATCAATCGTTGACCTTTATGGAATGTAATAAAGCTATAAAAGCACCCTTTATGAAATAGCTTCCTCAGTTTTGGATATATTCATCTCAAAATGCATCAGTATACTCTCCATACTACCATCTAACAGCTGCAAGACATGATTTTCATTAAATATCAATCGTTGATTTTTAAGGAATATTTTAAAGTAAATAAAGCATACTTTTTGAAATAGCCAGTATATCCAGTTTTGGATATATTCATCTCAAAATTCATCAGTATGCTCTACATAGTACCATCAAACAGCCGCAAGGCATGTTTTTCATCACATTTTAATCGTTGACCTTTATGGAATGTATTGAAGCTATAATTGCACCCTTTTTTAAATAACTTTGTAATTTTTTTAAATATTAATCTCAAACTGCATCAGTATAATCTCCATACTACCGTCTAACAGCCGCAAGATATGATTTTCATTAAATATCAATCGTTGATATTTAAGGAGTATTTTGAAGTAAATAAAGCATCGTTTTTGAATTAGCTTTCTTAATTTTTGAGATATTAATCTCAAACTGGATCAGTATAATCTCCATGGTACCGTCTACCAGCTGCAAGACATGATTTTCATCAAATATCAATCGTTGACCTTTATGCAATGTAATAAATCTATCATAGCACCCTTTATGAAATAGCTTTGTCAATTTTGGATCTACTCATCTCAAAATGCATCAGTATAGTCTCCATAGTACTGTATAATAGCCGCAAGACATGATTTTCATCAAATATTAATCGTTTACCTTTATGAAATGTAATAAAGCTTTAATAGCACCTGTTCTGAATTAGCTTTCTCAATTGTTAAGATATTAATCTCAAAATGCATCAGTATACTCTCCATAGTACTCTCTAAAAGCTGCAAGACATGAATTTAATCATATATCAATCTTTGATTTTTATGGAATATTTTAAAGCTGACAATGCACCCTTTTTGAAAAAGCTTTCTCAATTTTGGAGAAATTAATCTTAAACTGAATCAGTATTCTCTCCATGGTACCATCTAACAGCCGCAAGACATGATTTTAATCAATCGTTGACTTTTATGGAATATAATAAAGCTACAATAGCACTCTTTTTGAAATGGCTTTCGCTGTTTTGGAGATATTCATCTCATAATGCTTTAGTATTCTCTACCATGGAACAATTTAACAGCTCCAAGACCTGATTTTTTATTAGCCCACCAGTAGGAGACCTTGTACCTCCCAGTCAGAGAACCACATAATGGCTGATGGAAAAAGTCCTCTATGTGACTAAACAAAGGTAGCCATTTTGCTGGGTCTCAGATGAACTTTTCAGCAGGGAGTTAGACAGGTGCCTGAACTATAGTAATAGGGGCTCTGGCTTGCGAATCCAGGGCCCTGGTTTGAGAACTAGGGGCCTGGGCTTGGGAACATGCAGATGGCGACCTGATTACATGTCTCGGGCCTGCAGTTAGAGGAGTGGAGCCCTCTCCAGCGGAGCTTGGGAATCTAACTGATGAGCTACCGGCTCTAACTGTGAGTTAGAGGCTCCATCTGGAGAGCATGGGGCCTTAACAGGAGAACATGGCACCTTAACTTGGGAATTGGGACCCTCTACAGAAGAGCTAAGAGCTCCTACCGGTGAGGTAAGGGCTCTAACCTGTGGGATAGGAGTTTTATGTGAAGAGCATGGGGCCTTGACAGAAGAACTTGAAATCCAACCCGAGGAACAGTGGGTCCAGTTACAGGGCCTGGGTACCTGGCCTGAAGAGCTGTAGGCCCAGGCATTTTGGTTGGACATCTTACCTGAGGAGATAGAGACGTAGGATGGAGAATGGGAGAACCAGCCCAAAGAGCAGTAGGCCTGGTTGGACTAATCCTCAGCCAAGTCATTCTCCTCTGCTTTCTGCTTTGTTGCCGGTATAAGAAATAGCAAGTCATCCTCCAGGTCCAAATCTTCTTCAGAACCTAGCTCCATAATTTCTGGAAAACGCTGTCTCCTTAAAGAGGTTGGTCATTCTGTCATGGTTAAAGTTAAGGTAGGCAGGAGCATTTTTCAATGGTGAAGGATTTTATTTAACTAAGAATAAAGGGAGAAAGAACTTCCCTATAAAATAACCAACTCTATAGACTTGAAAACACAGAACATTAAAACGTTCATATAGACTGTAGTACATACCGCTTACAGGAGACAATGACCAACAACAAGGGAGGCAACAGAGGGGATTAAATATTACACTAATGATGTAGATGGGGGTAAAACAATACAATTAATATGCACTTATGAAATTAATACAATAATAATGAATATATTTTATTTTCCCCCGATGCAATGTTCGTGAGTTATAAGATAAGGGATTCTTAATAAAAAACGTAGGTTTGACTCTGTGGAACCTTCCTACATATTCTGGCCAGCCAACTATATTGTCACATATGAGTTGGGGTTTTCATGTATTGTCTTTGTGATTCCTCTGTATGTGTTGTTCTGCCTCCCTCTTGTGTCTAGTTCTGGTATTGGGGGTTGCGTCATTGTTTTAGGCACAGATGTATAGAGTTAGTATGTGTTGTTCTGCCTCCCTCTTGTGTCTAGTTCTGGTATTGGGGGTTGCGTCATTGTTTTAGGCACAGATGTATAGAGTTAGTAATTAGTGTGATTTAGTACTTAACCTGGTTATTCTCCCCTTGTCTCTTGTCGGTCAATGTTTCCTGTGGCGTCTCGTGTTACATGTTCTACATATTTGGATTTCTGGAAGAAGCCTTGTTTTGCCCCTCGAGGCAGTATTATTTTGGTTGGAAATAAAAGTATCTTGTATTATCATTAACTCGCTCCTGTCTCTACCTGAAGACGTGACATATATAGTTATCTCTAAAGAGAAACATGACATGTTCAACACGGTTGTAGGTGTATAACAAACTCTCCCTTTATGGGATGGTCAGGAAAACATCAAAAGTCATAATATTTGGTCCATTGGCTGGTGTTTTACATTAGGCATTGGTTCGGACTTCCAATTCAGGCTGTGCTTGAGTGGTCCACTGAGTGGCGTGATACTTTGCACCCCACCATCCTCTGTGTTAGTGTCTCTAAGGAAGCACCTTTGGGAAGGATAGGTGTGGGGTAGCCAGCCGGCAGCCAGCTCTTAATATTTGTTTTTGCCTATCTAACATACAATACAATGGCCTAGACTGGAACACATCAAACATACAATACAAGGGACATTGTGAAAATATCTCAACAATTGAGAAAGCTATTTAAAAACGGGTGATTTTATAGCTTTAAGATGTTCCTTAAAAACAAACCATTGAAATGTAATGCTGTTTGATGGTACTATGGAGAGTATACTGATCCAGATTGAGATTAATATCTCAAAAATTGAGAAAGCTATTTCAAAAACGAGGCTTTATTTACTTTAAAATATTCCTTAAAAATCCACGATTGATATTTAATAAAAATCATGTCTTGCAGCTGTTAGATGGTAGTATGGAGAGTATACTGATGCATTTTGAGATGAATATATCCAAAACTGAGAAAGCTATTTCATAAAGGGTGCTATTATAGATTTATTACATTCCATAAGGGTCAACGATTGATAGTTGATGAAAATCATGTCTTGCGGCTGTTAGATGGTACCATGGAGATTATATGATGCATTTTTACATTAATATCTGAAAAACTGAGAAAGCTATTTAAAAAATGTTGCATTTTTGCATTGAAATATTCCTTAAAAATCAACAGTTGATATTTGATTAAAAGCATGCGTTGTGGCTGTTAGGTGGTATTATGAAGGGTGTACTGTTGCTTTTTGGGATAAATATTTAAACATTCAAAAAGTGTGATGCACTTTTACCCTGGTCCCTAACTACTCCATTCACCGACAGCTACAGTATTTCTTGTCCGACATTCGGCACTCGGCAGTCGGCACGACCGAAGACGGTGTGTCGTAACCGTGGAGCATGCGAATGTGTGAACATAAAACTCTCTTTATCGCGGTGCAAAACCGAAGGCACTAGATCAAATCGGTAGAGGTACACTAGTGTGGCATGTGCAATGTACTAATGTACTGTAATTTAACTTGGCAAAGGCAGCTAACTAACCAAGCTAGCTAGTTCAGTGAAAAGTGTTTTGTCTGTACATCGTGAGTTGTCTTTGTATTTGGTGATTTGTCTGATTAAAATCTGCACGTGAAATTCTTAAGGTGCGTATGTGTAAATAAGGAGTTGTATGTGTAATTCATAGGTTGTGCATGTGTAAATATTTTTTGACGTCTTGCAAAAAAAAAGGTTGTACACATGCAAAATGTTAATTATTACAAGTCTTACATCACACACACACACATATCTTGAAATACAACTACAAAATGCAAAACCGTTGTGTGGATTGCTATTTGCATGTGTGCAAATCACATAACTCTGTATGCGTATTAAGGCATTATTGTAATCCCATAAAGCTCTAAAGTTGCAAAAATATGACTGCACCTATACATTTTTTTGAAAACCCAACACAAATGAAATGCAGGTTTTACTGGCATGTCAGGATGTTTTAAAAATAATTCGCAATGATCGGATATTGACCATATGGTTATTGCAAGGTGATATAGGCTATGTATATATTTAGGTTATATAAATGTAAAATCTTACAAAACCATTTCAATGTTGGTGAAATAGGTATATTATTTGAATGCGAATTACCCGACCGGACTGCAGCCAAATTGCTGCCGCATTAGGCTGGTACAGCTCTAGAGAAAACGGTTGTAAGATCTTTTTTACCTAAGATTAATAGGCCTGTATCTGTTTTGCACATTTTGTTGTGTGATTTCACCAGAACGAAAGGCTCAAGCGCAGTCTCCGCAATGGATTGAAGCGCACGTCTGTGTGAAGACTGCGCGAGCCACAAGACAACACTGCATGGCAACTATAGCACATTTGACAACTGAACAAATTTAATGATCTGCTAGTTAACTGGATATGTTTTGTTTATTAGCCCATTAGTAAATCCGTGCCGCGAACAGGGCTCACGGCTTAACATTTTCCCTCCCCGTCCCAGTACCGTCCCGAACTGAACTTGAACCATCCCAAAATATAATACACAAACATTTCTCTAGTCTAGATCATTTGCAGGTCTTTGAAATTGATTTGTGCTGTTCTGAGACAAATACAATCTGCAATCCATAAACTTAAAGTGGAACTTTAACAGCGTTAACTACTTTGCAGATTTTTAGCAGACAGACATACCCTAGTGTTAGAAAATGTGGGGTCAGTGCTTTGATAGAAATTGATACCTTCATTTGTGAAGGTGGCATTAAATTGATCAGAAATTATAGGCAAAAAATGATTAAATACTGATGAGCTATGATGAAGATTTC
This sequence comes from Umbra pygmaea, assembly GCA_016801145.1. Taxonomy (NCBI): domain Eukaryota; kingdom Metazoa; phylum Chordata; class Actinopteri; order Esociformes; family Umbridae; genus Umbra; species Umbra pygmaea. Next base: position 512 of record JACXGM010016664.1, on the reverse strand, counting down.
ATAATTAGGACACTGCAGAAATGGGACCTGAAAATGTTGTTTTGCAAATGTATGTGAATAATTGATCATAAATAGTCATTTTTAACACTGGTAGGGTTTGTATATATATTTGTAGAAATTTAATGCAGCCTTGGTGAAAGAAAGTATACATTTTTGTCAACCTGAGCATTTCTGGGTACCCCCCAAACTTTTGAACACAAGGGGATGTATACTATATATATGGAATTCAATGATTTAGAGTAAAGCAGTATAAATTGCAATTAGACTGTTTGGAAACAGTGAAGAATCATGCTTTTGTGAAAATTCTATGAAGGTATAGAACCTTATCACATCAACTTTTTCTTGAGGACCAAAAACAGACCAAGCCCTAACATATTTAGTTTCCCTTTCTATGACAGTGGAAAGTTCACAAAAAAAATAGTATTTGTAACAAATGGTGAGTCCTTAACAGAAATTCAGAAGCATAAATGACATCAAATAAAAATAAAAAACACACCCAGCTTGAACACCTA
>JACXGM010016663.1:0-20290 GCA_016801145.1 Umbra pygmaea | reverse complement strand
ATTCTTTGAGATAGGAATTTTGGGTTTTCATGAGCTGTATGCCAAAATCATCAGTATTAAAACAATAAATGACCTGAAATATTTCAGTTGGTGTGCAATGAATCTAAAATATATGAAAGTTTAATTTTTATCATTACATTATGGAAAATAATGAACTTTATCACAATATGCTAATTTCTTGAGAAGGACCTGTATATAAGATGCTTGAACAGCATGTTGTGATGTGCCTTTAGAGAATGAGGGGCTTTACAATGTGCAGACTGAAAATGGTAGACTTTGCCAGGGGAGTACTTTACCCATGTCATGACAGCTTGGGGGAGACCAAGGAGAGGGGCTGGGGTAAACTAGATAGCTGCAGTAGACAAGCAGAGCTTAACATCAGCGTACCAATCACACAAACAAAATAAGCTATAAATTAGCTATCATCCACAAGGCAGTTAGCTAAGTGTTAGGAAAACACTAAAAAAGTAAATACAAAAATGAAGTTAGAATGTCAACACAGTTCTCCCCCTCCCTGATACAAATCAGTAGCATTCAGAGGACAAACAGATCTTAAAGTAAAACACAATGCCCAGCATGCAGGACTCACCATTCAATACAAGGAAATAATATGAACTTCTAATCTAATCGAAATCACAGTGTTCATTGCTCACAGATAATATCAATGTTTCAAGAATAGAAGCAGTAGCCCAAGCATTCAAGGTTACTCTCACTGCCCGAAATTGTCTTAATACTTTTTGAAACTTAATATGGGGGAATTTAGAATATGTACAAAACATGATGTAATTTGCAAATGGTAAATTTAAAAATAAAAATGAATTTGACAGTCTGCACTTACCTTATATCATTCATATCCAAATATCATTCAAAACCAACGTTCTGGAATAAAGACCACCCCAAAACATGTCACTTTCCAAACACGTTCGGAGTTCACTGTAGTGCAATTTGCAGTATATACTGTATATACGTACAATATGAGCCGAATGTGATTTCTAATGTAAACTAATCTCTGAAATACACAGGTAAATCTTGTGTTATTTGGTCAGTTGTTTCAGTGTTCTTCCTTTATTTGGCCTGTCTTGAGAAGCCAACTGTAAATCTCAGAAATTGTTCTAAGGGAACTTTTTTAAAAACATGATATATTATGTTATATTATTATTTGTTTTTATTTTTATTACTAACATTTTTTCATACAAGACTAACTGAGACCGGAGTCTGTTTTACAGTTGTGTCCTGTGATACAATAATAATAAAAATACAGCCAAAGTACTAAAACAGGATAAATATGAAATACAATGAAATTAACATAAAAAACACAAAAAAAGACTTTAAAAGAAACATTACCTTTCTATTGATAACTGTGAATGTAACAGACATTTAAATTGGCATTCAGGCACTAAACTCTGCAGCTTAAGTTTGCTCTGTATATCATTATGAGTGTGAGGCATGGTATTCAAACACAACTAACTCAGAGTGAACCTGTGGTGTCTGTAGTAATAAAAAGACCTGAGACAGAGTCTGATATATAATATTTGACAACGGAATGTGTTCATTTAAATAGCTAGGAACTGTAGTTTCTGTAATACAGGCTTATGAACAAACATCAGCCAATGTCTGGACCTTTTAAAATTCAAAGACTTCCAATGAACTGCAGTGTATAACAGGCAATGATGTATGCGATTGTTTGCTCCAGTAATAAAGTGCAAAGCTGCATTATATACTGCATCCAAATGTTTCAACTCTGATGCTGACCCATGCATATGTAGTAAATTACTATAATCAAGGACTGACATAATAGCGGCTTGTACAATTTCCTTTCTATGCTGTAAAGAAAGACATGATTTATTCCTATAAAAAGCCAATTCTCACTTTCAGCCTCCTCACCAGCTCAGTAATAATTATGTGTATTAAAAGAGAGATTATAATCTAACAAAATCCCTAGGTATTTATAGCAGAGGACAACAAAAAAGAGACAAGTAGTGTTGTAATGTTAAGACATTCCATGTGTAGATTTCTGGCTCGAGAAAACACCATATTCATAGTTTTACTTGCATTTAACACAAGCCTTATTTCTACAAGTGCATTTTATAGTGTAAATGCTTGAGCAGACAAAATATTGTGTCATCAGCATAGAAAATGAATTTACATTTTAGCTCATCGTTAAAGATACAGTATAACAGAAGTAGTGAATGATCAACTGTATCAAAGGCCAGGTGAATAAATAAGGCATCACAGTTTAACTTATTATCAACTAATAAGCCCGATAGACAGGTCTCTCAGCTGCCTACAAATTTGCCAGTCAAAGCTAGAATCTGTTTCTCTAGCCTTAGCCCATGCCACATCCCTTTTACAAATAAAGTATTATCAGATATGTCTGAGTTGAACCATGGGTTTGACCTGTTCCTCAACCTAACCTTAGTGTATGGAGCATGCTTATCCCCAATGGAATTTAAAATACTAGTAGTAAAGTGCTCTATTGCCAGCTCAGGTTAATGAATAGTTGAAATATAGTCAAGAATACTATGTTAAAGATCAGGTACAAAAGCTTGATTACGTAAGTTTCCATAATTTATTTTTGAGATAATGTGGGGTTTGGCACTCTGAGCTTGACATCTCTAACACTTGCAATAGGGCAGTGGTCACTGACTCCTAGTGGATATACTCTACCAGCTTTATATTTATCAGATGCATTTATTAGAATCTAAATTATTAAATTGGACTTCATGGGCACTTTTAAGATTTACCTCAGTACAAAATTATTTTTGAGTGAAAGAGTACTATTAATATCAGTTAGAAAGTTGAAATATCCTAGGATAATAACTTCCAATAAATGCCAATATAATGCCAACATATTTAAAATGTTATATGTTTCACATTGGCGTTCTACTAGTTTATTTGTCTTTCTATTATGTTGCACGTTTAAATTGTACTTTTATGTTACTGGGGTTAAGGTTAGGATTAAGGTTACATTGCAAACAGACATTCACAAATTGGCTGTCTAGAAGAGCAAATTTGCATAGCGCTGGAATAAAAAAATAAAAAACACAATGCATTCTTCTGGATTTGAAATTGCGACCACCTTATTGAAAGTCAGTTAAGTCACAGCCTATCCACCATACATGAAGCCCGACCAAACAGTCACACAAATCATACTTCACGTAATTTGTTTTTTAATAGTTACCTGGAAATGTAATTCCTGAGATTTAGGACTGGGAGAAGCACAAAATGTTATTTCAAAGCCAAAGCTGAACCCTTCTGATATTTCTCATTGGTTGTACTCCGCCTTTTTGTGATTTGAAAAAATAATCAGCAATAAAAATATGGCATATGATTATTTCATATACTGTATTTTATCTACTGCTGGCAGAGTCTATATAATACAGACACTGCCCGCATGAGATTGATTGTAACCTTACTTAATTAAGAAATGCACACAGGGAGAATATGGGGATGCCACTCTGTACTGGGACTATTTAAGTCCCCATTGCTTGAGGCTTTGTTAATCATTGGTGTGTGTAATCTCTCTCTGACAGAGACCAATACCTGCATCTGATTTATGTGATATTGTGCAGAGTGTGGCCATGACAGTGAATAATTAATCCTATTGTTTATGGATGTGATGAAAAAAAGACAAGCATTTGTTTTGTTTCATGAGCTAAAGAAAAGTCACAATTATTTAAATGGTTTGGTAATCTGATTTATCACTGGTTTACTATTTTCCTCCTTTTATTTCTGTTTCTTTTTTGTCCCTCGTTCGGTTTCTCTCTGTTTTTTTGTCTCTCTCCATTTTTTTCTGTTACTGTGTCACTTAATTTCTCGTTTCTCTCTCTCCAGTGGTGGTGTTGTACACACAGGGTGTGGAGACCAAACAGTGGCGGGAGGTAAGAAGCAAAACAACATGTCTTTTTTTCACAATATGTAAATTGCTGTCTTTCAAATAAAGGGCTTTATTTGCATTGAAAATATTTGCGGCAAAAGGTACTTTTCTAGTTATTGTGGGGTCATTGTAAATGGAAAAACAGCATCTCTTATTTTATTGTCAATGTGACAGCTGGTTTTGAAGTGCAGCTCAGTTTCCAGTCAGTCTATGGCAGCATATTACACTACTGCTGTACATTGTCAAAGTTTTCTTCTGTTTTATATCTGCCAGTGTCCTCTACCACCATGTATTGTTTGTTGTTGGCTCAAGAGCATTTGTTGTATTGATTTCCAAATCGTTATTGTAATTTTCTTTCTGCTTGGTAATACATTGGTTGAGTCAATCAATCAATCAAATGTATTTTATAAAGCCCTTTTTACAACAGCAGTTGTCTCAAAGTGCTTTGACAGACACCCGGCACCAAATCCCCAAGAGCAAGCAACACAAGTGATGTAGGTGGGACCTAATGTAGGAAGAAACTTAGAAAGGCCAGACTCAAGGGGGTGGCCAGTCCTCTTCTGGCTGTACCGGGTTTGGGATCTGCAGGTACACAGCCCATTGTATAAAGGTCACATTGTTTATCAGTGTTCAATTATTGTCCAAAAATTAAGATCGGAATGGGTGGGCTGTGACCATAGTCTATGAGTAGCATTAACACAGTTCAGTGGTCTTGGGCAGGGAGAACGCTACGCTCTCTGGAGATGTACAGCTGGAGTCACCAGGATGGAGTCATCAGGCCACATGGTCCTGAAGCATGTTCCAAGGGTTTGAGTCCTCCTAGTATCAACCTGACATCAGAAACATTAGAGTAGACATACCTAGGATCTAGTACCTTGGTACAGCTCTGACCCCAAAAAACAGAAAGACCCTAGTCCCCCGGCACATAAACTATTGCAGCATAAACATCTGGTGCTGAGACGGGGGGACTGGAGGCGTGGTCTGCATGAAGAAGGAGGCAGGAGGAAACATACATGATTCAGACCCACCCACATTTCCAAGACCACACCACCAAAGGGACACTAACAGACTGCAACCACCCTGAGAGGGTAGAGTAGTCTACACAGTGTACTCCCATCCCACAAGTGTGGGATATCATGGAGCAACATGGAGCAGGCGAGTTACTCGGCCCTTGAGTGGCGTTGGAGCGAGTATATCCCATTGGAGAGAGGGGAAACTACCAGGCAAGCCAGCATTGGTGGTTCATCAACCGTGCCGCCGTACACTTATAACCCCCTGGGCCAGACTACACTATATCCTAGAACTTACTGAAGAGACTAGTCTTCAGCATAGACTTAAATGTTGAGACTGAGTCTGCATCTCTCACATGGGTTGGCAGATCCTTCCACAAAATTGGAGCTCTATATGGGAAAGCCCTTCCTCCAGCTGTTTGTTTACAAATTCTAGGAACAATAAGGAGGGCAGCATCTTGTAAACATAACTAACAGTATGTGAAGATATGCATGGCAGCACCAAATCAGACAGATAAGTAGGGGGAAGTCTATTTAGTGCTTGTTAGGTTAAGAGTAACACTTTGAAAACAGCCCTAGCCTTAATGGGCAGCCAGTGTAAAGAGACTAAAATTGGGGTAATAGGTTTAAATTTTGTGGTTCTAGTAAGAATTCTGGAAAGAAAAAGAAAAGTTTCAAATTTTTTCAATGTTCCGGAGATGGAAAAAAGCTACTCTTGAGTTATGTTTTACATTTTTGTCAGAAAAGAGATCTAGGTCCAGTGTAGAGCCCGACCGATAACTTGTTAGCGTGCAGTATCCCGCCCGCGGGAGATTCTCCCATTTTTTAGGTTAAATATACATATTATATATCTACAGAAAGCTTAGACACTCAAATGTCTCCATTTTATAGTAGCTATAACAAAAATAATAATTTTCCCTCATAATTTGAGCTACGTGCCTTGTACACATGTGCCTAAAATTAAATGGAATGTCAAACTAACACCCTCATTTATTGGGTTATATATAAATATTTTACATGTCCTTAAATCTTAGAATATTGGGATTCTAGCAAATATCTCGGTTCTAGTGTAGCTATAAAATCCACAACGTTATGACTACTTAATGTCAGCTATGTATCTTTGAAAACAAAGATTTTTTTTTCACTTCATAGAAATTACATTAAAGAATAAAATCAAAGCTCACAAATACAATTTTTAAGTTATATATACACATGTCTCATATGTCCTTAAAGCATAGAATGTTGGGGTTCTAGCAAATTTCTTGGTTTTAAAATAGCTATGACAATGAGATAATTATTAGTCATAATGTGACGTAAATAGTCAGTAACAAGCTGTTAGCTTGTTTACTCAGCTAGCCATTTTTGTATCTCAAATGAAATCGAATGCCAAAAAGAAAACACTGCTAACACCCTCATTTGTTAGTAATATACATGTATTATATCTGCTTAAAGCTTAGAATGTTGGGGTTCAAGTAGAAATCGCGGTTTTAGTGTAGCTGTAAAATGCACAATGTTATGACTGCGAGTTTCAACTACACATATTGCAAACAGTAATTATTTTTTTCTTCTCAATTAAAATCGAAATGCCAACTAGAAACATATCTACTACGCTCATTTTTTAGGTTATATATACATGTCATATATGCTCTTAAAGCTTAGAATCGTGGAATTCTAGCAAATATCTCGGTTTTAGTGTAGCTATAAAATTCACAACGTTAGACTACTTAATGTCAGGTACGCGTCTTGAAAACAATTACATTTTACTTAGAAAATATAGGTTAGCACATTTCACTTATGTTAAACTTTTACTACAACATTTTGTAGTTACAGTCGTAAATCCTTCTTTTTGGTCATCAAATGGTCCCAGTAATGACATAAAGCATAGTTTCCCAGGTAAAATCCATCTTGTTATGTGAAAATTGCAATTTCTTGACCAGACCGTTACTGAATGTATTCATAAATAAAGGAAAAACCTAGTGAATTTGAACCGCGGGCATGCACTTCTGAACAAAAGACAGATGTGAAAAGTGTAATTTTGGCCTATATGGCATCCTTATGAAACTGAGATCTTAAAAATGTGCAAGATCAACAATTTTAACTGAAGATTAAAATAATCTTTTATAGAACAGAGATAATTTACGAAAGAAATGTGTTGTTCGTCTCAGGACCCAGATGTAAACGTCATCACGGTGCATTGGCTGTTCACTGAATCATTCTAAAATGTTAGAAATATGTGGCCAGCACCTAAGCAACATTATTTTAATTGCAATCTCAATATATGGCTTTGTAGGGTTCTTTCAAAGAGATGTAGAAAAATAATAATTATTATACATTTTCTTTATTTCATCTTGTGCCAAATTCACTGTGTATATTTCTTTTAAATTAATTTTACATATCCAAAAATGTCAAAGTATTTTCTTTAAAAAAATATCAACCATATGTTTGTCCTTGCCTCCAGTGTAAAATGAGGTTAACTTTGCGTATGTTTTTTTAGGGAGAATTTGACAATTAGGGGGCGATCCCTAAGGATTTTAAAGGCCAATACCGATACAAATATTTGGTGATAAAAAAAAATTATATTTCGATATATTGGCCAATATATATATTTTTTCAAAATCAGAAATGCGTAACAAAACATAAACAGGTTTCCTTAACATTAGTTATTTCTAGTTATTTATAATAAATAATATAGTAATGCTGTTTAAAAATGAACTTGTTTGTTTTATTGTCACAACAGAACAGAGGAACATCAATATATGTATATTTAAGTTCTAATAAATAAAATGTATAAAAATACAAACCTAAGATGTGAAACTTAAAGTCTTTTGAACTAAAACACAACAACAACAACAAAAAACTTTGAACAAGAATGGAAAAAATATATTCTCTTAAGTTTTATAGTTTCTGATAAATAACAACAACAGCAAAATATAAACTATATACAGTATGAGGTAGTGTACTAAATCAGTCAGTCTCCGGTCCAGCAGAGGCAGGATTTTATTTTATTTTTTAAATATTAATTTATCAGCCATTATAAATGCTGATACCGACAGTTTGGAAAATGCCTAATATCGGCCGATAATAGCGGCCCGCCGATATATTGGTCGGGCTCTAGTCCAGTTTAACACCAAGGTCTTTAATTGTTTTTTTTCTGATATAACTGTACAACCATCTATGTTCATTGCCAGATTTGATAGTAGGTCTGTTTATTTCTTGGGACCTAAAATCTTTTCAGAATGTTTTTTTCAGAATATAGAAGTAAATAATTTTCTGTCATCCAATTCTTTATATCCAAAACAAAGGCTTCCAGTGTGCAAATTTGAAGCTTCACCCTTGTTCATTGAAATGTACAGCTGTGTTTCATTAACATAGCAGTGAAAGTTGACATTGTGTTTCCGGATGACATCACCAAGAGGCAACATATATAGCGATTACAGTGGTCCCAAATCAGAACCTTGAGGAACACCAAACTATAACTTAGATTTTTTAGAGGACAGACCATCCACAGATACAAACTGATATCTTTCCAATATATAGGATGTGATCCATTCCAGAACATTTATGTGGCCTGATATAGGTTTGCAATCTATCTATAAGAATGTTGTGGTCAATGGTATCGAAGGAAACACTAAGGTCTAGAAGCAGAACTCTGGTCGGTTGTAACTTGGAGGTCGTTTATCACCTTCACAAGTGTAATCTCAGTACTATGATAGGGTCTAAACCCAGACTGGAGCTTTTCGTAAGTATTATTAATCTTTAGGAATGTACTGAGTTGCTGGGCGACCACGTTTTCTAATATTTTTGAGAGAAATTTTATATTTGAAATTGACCGGTAGCTATTTAGCCTTTCAGGGTCTAGGAAATTTTTATTTTTTAAAGCTGCCTCACTACAGGCAATTTTAGGGAGTTTGGAACACACACAGATACTCTAAAGAAATCTATTATTTTTAGCATATGTGGGAAAAAGCACAGGGAATAACTCCTTTTGTAATTTACTTGGAATAGGGTCCAATTGACATCTGGAAGGTTTTGAGGCCTTTATTACTTCAGTGAAAGATTCAAGGGATACAGGACAGAAGAAATTGAGTGTCCTTTTTAATCCAAGATCCTCACTGTTCTGTGCCTTCTCAGGACATGTGAGTTTAGGAGGTATAGGGCCCTATCTTGCACTTGGCGCAATGTAGCACAAAGTATGAACGCAAGTGTCTTTGCTCATTTAAGTCCGTCGCAGTTGTCAATTTCCCGTCAGGCGCCCGCGTTGTTTAAATAGCAAATGCACCTGCATCCATATTTGTGCCCATGGGAGTGCTGGTCTAACAAGGAGGTGTGTTCAGGTTAAATCCTGGTGTATTGCTATCTTGAGGCATCGGAAAGTGATCGCGCCATTGACCAACAAAAACCTGGTCTAAAGTCAATGGTGCAGCACGTCATATTTATTTTAACAGCAAATTAGTCAAATGCACCTATGGCATAGGCACAGCGTGTGTACACTATTCTTATTGCACACACACAGAGAAGCGCAGCAGCACACGAACAGGCAACATATTACAAATAAATATATTACGGTGCAAATCCACTGTCATAATAGCAATGCGCGAAAGGTACAAACGTGCCTGGCTCTTAAAGGGAATGGGAGATGAATCTTTGATTGGTTTATTGCATGTTACGCCCAAAACACGCCTATGAATTAATTAAGACACTTAGTACAACCCTTTTAGACCATGCGCCCGGCACATGGAACCTTTTATCCGCTGTCAAAATAGCAAAAGTGGATTTGGACACGCCCAAAGCGCACTTGCGCCATGCACGTCATGCCATGTGCTTAGATCGTTAAAATAGGGCCCATACAGTATGCTTCTTAAGGGAGGATTCTGTGATTTGTTTTCTAATGGTAATGATCTTTTCATCAAAAAAGCACATGAATTTATTACTGCCAAAATGTAGTCCAACCTCAGTTGTGGAATTCTGTATTTTAGTTAACTTTGCAACTGTATTTAAAAGGAATATTTGATTATTTCTGTTCTCCTCAATTGGATTGAAGAAATAGGCTGATTGAGCAGAAGTGAGTGCATTTTGGTAATGCAGAGTACTGTCATTGCAAACTATTCTAGATACTTCTAACTTGGTAGAACGCCATTTTCGCTCCAGTCTTCTGGAGGCTTGCTTTAGGGTTCTGGTGTTTTCTCTATACCAGGGAGCAAGTTTCTTGTTACGGATATGTTTAGTTTTTAGTGGTGCAACTGCATCCAGGGTGCTACACAGGGATAGGTGTAAATCTTCATTAGATCATTCACAGATGTGTCAAATCTGACATCATTGGTATGGTAGAATGAGTCAGGAAGGGCATCCAAAAACCTTTGGTTTGTCAGATAATTTATATTGCAGATCTTAAAAGTCCCCGGTTGGGTTGAAATTGGAGTAACTCATGTGACAGGAAATGTAATAAAATGGTGGTCCGATATTCCTGGATTATGAGGAAAAACACTAAGATCTACAACATCTATATCACGAGACAAAACAAGGTCCAACATGTGACTATGGCAGTGTGTAGGTCCTGAGACATTTTGGACAAAACCCACTGCAGGGTGTAATGCTAATCTTTACAGATATGTGCAGCAATCTAAAAGTATTTTGGAGAAGATCATTTGAGATCTCCATATGAATTTTACAATCACCACAAATTATAATATTATCTGCCATGACAACTAGGCCAGATAAGAATTCAGGGAATTCATTTAGAAACACTGTGTATGGCACATATGGCCTGTAGATAGTTGCTATAAAAACAAATAGATTTTTCATGACTAGATCCTAAAAAGACACAAACCCAGTTATTTTTTTGGGGTGTAAGTTTAAGATCAGTGTCATAAATGATGACGACACCACAGCCTTTGCAATATTCATGGGGGATATGATCACCAGTGTAACCAAGAGGAGAGGCCTCATTAAGGGCAATATATTCATCAGGCTTAAGCCAGATTTCACACAGCCCACTTATATCAAGTTTATATCTGTCTTTAGTTCATTGACTATGATTGGCTTTGAGGTAAAGGATCAAACATTTAGTAGTCCCATTTTTAGGTTAGTGTCTTTTTTTAATAATTTTAACCTTTTTATTCATGACAGTAATGGTGGAGGGGTTTATTTTAGTAAGATTACCAAGGTGAACACCACCTTATTTAGCTTTACTTAACCTAGATCTAAGTACAGTCACAGTCTCAATGAGGAAAACTGAACTCACAATCTTTTCTCTGTCTTTATCTTCTCTATCTTTCTTTTGGCAACAATCTAGCGTTTAGTTGTGGATCACGTTTTCTAATTCTAGAATGCTTAGACCATTCCATTTCAGGCTCATTTGTCTTCAGTTCCATGCTGTCGAAGTAGCTGCTTGCCATTCCCTCTATAACATTCATTTTTTGTCTCATGCCATGTTTTACTCTGACTGATTGGTCATTAGGGCGATTGCTGCACATATCTTTAAAGATTAGCATCACATCCTTCAGTGTCACAATCACTCCAGGCAGGCATCAAATCAGTGAAGGAACTGTCATTTTACAAATCACACATTAGACTGCTGTATGTTCATGAAAATGTATCGTTTGAATTCTTGTTTTTTATTAAAGTAGCCTATCCAATATAAATAATGTACATTTACCAGCAGTGATTTCCTTGCCTTTCTTATTGCACTAGGTGTTGTAGGTACCTGCCAGGTTAGGCAGTGAGTACCTGATGACATGTTTAGCTCAGTATCAAAACCTCTGCAGAGCCATGCAGTTAGCCACCTTTGAGTTGACATAACCATCAATGAGGCCTATACACTTAATTATTTTATAATGTATAACAAGAGTAAAAGTTGATGGTTCAATAAATGTTAGCACGGTCGACAAATATCTAGCTAGCTACAAAACCATAACAGGTCTGTTATGCTAGGCTGTTGTGATAAACGATGCAGCCCAAGCAATTGTTAGCATGCACGAGTGCACATCATTGGGCTAATGTCACGTTGGCCATAGTCTATGTGGCATCACAATTGTGTTCGAGACCACCTAAACAGTGGCCAAGTCAAGACCGAGATCTGAGCAATTTAGTCTTACATAAGGGAATTAGGCTTAAGTGCTCAGGGGCAAATTTACAAACTTTCCTAATCATATTTTAGTTATTCAGCTCAATTGACAAAATAAAAAGCATTTAGATACACACAATAATACTAAGACGGTCAGAGTCAGACACTTGACATTCCCTACATATAGCAGTACAGATAAAGTCAGATAGTCATGCTACGTTCGTCTCATGTAGAACTGCACATAGAACATGCTTTGTTCTGTATTTTGAAAATTCAAATGAATGGACTGAATGCAAGATATCTAAATGGAAACAGGTATCTAAGTCAAAACAGATTTAGAGGGGTCTTAATCTGCACTATCCCTTTTTTCACTCACCGCAGCATCCATCCACCTGTCCCTGACGTCCATCTGACAGTCTGCTGAATCTGGTTCAGACTCACTGCTCATTTAATCAAATAAGCCAGTCAGAGAAACAGAGTGGCCATTTCCAAAACAGTTCAGAACAAGAGGATCTACAGTGTTACTGATCGTGTAGTGCCAGAAATTTATTTAGTTTGGTATTGATGAAAAATGGCTCCAGAATGTTTCTTTTCGCAAATCATTTTTAATTTTTAAATGTGAACCTAAACTTGCTCAGCTACTCTAATATCTCGCTTGTTACTATGCTACTACTGTATAGTTTACAGGGTAAAGCATGAAATGGATTTCTGAAAGACTGGATTTTTCTATAGAACGGGAGTGGAATGGATTAGAATATAGACTTGCCAGGCTTTAGAAGAAGTACAATACCTGGCAGTTTTGCTAAATTATTAGGATAATCGTCGACTCTCCCTCATTCAAATGTACGCAACCTAAATGGCATTTTTGCCTAAAAAAGGAAACGGAATGCTGTTTGCTTAAAATTACAAGTGAGAGAACGCTGTTCTAGAACGTTCCAGCCAAAGTCAAGCACTGACTCCAGGACTTCTTAGAAGCTGGCCCACATGATCCCACGATATAAAGTCTTAATTGGGGCTGAATTTCATCAGAAGAGGCAATGAATTCAATTGGATATCTATACAAGTCACCATTCTATGTTGGGATGGTGGAGCATTGTAATTGTAGTCCTGTTAAGTCTGATTGTTGCTGCTGGTATGATACAATTAAACTGCATGAATTTGAAGTTTGCTCTTTCTCTCTGTCTATCAGCTTGTCTGTCTTCCTTTCGTTCCTTTGTCAAAATCTGGTAACATACCTAACAGCTAACAAGCTCCGTGTACTGGCTGCCAAATCGTTTTTTTTTTTTGAGATATGGGGCCAATATGCTCAGTGCATATTGGCTTTGTGAGGCAGCCAGTCAAGCTGTGCAGAGTTGATAAAGCTAAGCAGCAGTGAAGGCCATTCTCTCATCAAGTGCCCCCTACCTCTCCTTGTCTTGAGTTAATAGATATGCTCTGAGCTGTCCTTTCCTCAATGACTCAAAGTTCCCCCGTCACCTGTATTGGCATTACTCTTTCTTTCTGTTGGAGGAACTTGCCCGATCTAGTCACAGATGTTTTCAGATTTAGATTTTTTCAAATCAAAATGAGGACTGACACAGGATGAATCAATGAGAAAGGAATGTAAGTGGTTAACACAGGAGAGGACAAGCTAATGCTAAAGCTAATGGGAATCCAAATGAATGCACAAAAATGAAACTTCTATCCCGATGGTTGAAGGTAGCATCTATTACTCTCTGTTGGAGCAGGGCGTCTCTTGTCTGAGCTGTCCTGGGATATAACAGAGATTTTTAGTAAGTAGATAGGAATCCAGTAGGGAAATGAATGGGGCACCTCATAGTGCTCCAGTCTCAAAGCCAAGCATCGCCACCATTTTCTGCATCCTAACAGCGTTGCAGCTGAATGGTCGTCTCGTTATGAGAATACTTTTTAAAGAAGAGAAACAACTGTTTAAAAGAGACAAGACATATTCAATAAATTAGTATAAACATTTCATCAGGCTACAATTCACAAGTAAGCTACTGTTGCACAGCCTATCTTACTACTGGTAGTTAAGTTCACAAGTTAGCTAGAGAAATTAACAATACTAAGCAACAGTTACTTAGCTCCACTCAATAATCAGAAAGTCACAAAGATACTGTATAATAAAATGGGGAAAAAACACACAAAAAAAGAAGGAAAAAAGAACTCCAACATTGTACTTGAATGATTGCAAAGTCAATCCAGATTCTGGGCTGCAATTTTGATGCGGCATTAATTGCTCCAATCCTCTTTGCTGCAATATCTGACTCCCTGTGAATGCTGTGGTGTGTGCTTATAGGAAACCATTGTTTTTCTCAGGAAGTCGTTTGTGTCACGATGGCAATGCGATATATTATAGTTTGTTACCACAAAACTTGGAAAATGTTTGTAATGTTAGGCTTAATATTTAAGGTATTCATGTTTTCCAGCAATGCGGTAATAATTAAAAGGTTTCAGAGAAACGCAACATCTATTAGTAAACAATGAAGTTATAACAAATACAAACAATAAGGTATTAAAGGTGACAGAGTACCATCGTGTATACAGTAAAAATGGTAAATGGACTGCATTTATATAGAGCATTTTTCTGACCAACAATGGCCACCAAAGCACTTTACATTGCCTCACACTCACCCGTTCATTTACACATTCATACACCGACAGCGGTGTCACCCATGCAAGGCGCCAGCCAGTTTGTCGTGAGAAACTGGGGTTAGGTGTCTTGCTCATGAACACCTTGACACTTGGTCGGGAGGACCCGGGGTTCGAACCACCAACCTTCCGTTTGCTTGACAACCTACCTGACCCACTGAGCCACTGCCGCCCCGTCGTACATGTAAACAGTACCCACAGAATCATACTGTGTAGTAATTTTTCATTGAACATTGTTTATTGAATGATACTGTGCAGATAAGTTGCAGTTCAGTAGTGAATATAAATATACGCATTGGCTTTCATGGCTAGCACCAGCAGGGATTTCCTTGCCTTTCCTATTGAACTAGGTGTTGTAGATACCTGCCAGGTTAGGCAATGAGTACCCAATGACATGTTTAGCTTAGTATCAAAACGTCTGCAGAGCCATGCGGTTAGCCACCTTTGAGTTGACAACCATCAATGATGCATCCTGTTAGTATACTCTCAAATGTGCTCCTGTAGCTAACAGCAGGCTGACTCATCATTGTGGGTAATCAGGACTCCAACCATTGTGTCATCAGAAAACTTTATTCGACTTATCTATCCAAAATCCCTGGAAGTGCTATGCCAATTTGCGCTGCCTCCTGCTGGAGGTCCGGGAAATTTCAGAGAACCCATAGTCAGCCTCGATCGACTGACTATCATGATGTAGCTTGTTCTGCAATGCAGCAACTTAGGACAATGTGAACTTTGACTAGCCTCTCAAAGCACTACATGAAGACAGAGGTGAGTGCTAGTGGATGGGAGTTGTTCAACTCTGTCACCTTCCCTTAATTGGGGAGGCCGGGCTCGCATTTCGTTCGGGACCTGGAGGGAATGGATCTTAATTGGGGATTCCGGGCTCACATTACCATCTGGACTGGGGGAAACGGAACGGTATCACACAATGGGTTTGATGCGCTACACACCGTGTCATTCACTCCGGTCCCGAACATAATGCGCGCCCGGCATCCACAATTAAGATCCACCGACTGCGGCTGGTGAATCCCTGCCACATCTTTCTTGCCCTCCCCCTTTTCCTTGTAGTTCTGTTTCACTACTTTAATTCCACTGCACAGTTTGTATATGAATTGCTTATTTTGTATTACTAAGCTCATCAATACTGCCATCTATCCAAGGTTTTTGGTTAGGGTAGGTTTTAATTGTGACTGACTGAATATCGTCTGCTGTGGATTTGTTGATGAAACTGGTAACACAGTCATCGTATTTACTCACATTACATTCTGAGGCATTCTTGAACACACTTGAGTCCACATGATCAAAACAGCCCTGTAGCGTGGCCTCTGATTGTGGACATTTTTTATTATCAGGAATGACGTATTTAGTCTTAGTTTGTAGTTTGGAGCGAGTAGAATGATGTAATGGTCTGATTACCAAAAGGCAGATGCGTGAGAGCGTTTTAGGCCTTTTGACAACCCCAATACATTCTTTCGGGAGGTAGAAAATCTGGCCAAGTTATGACAGCATTCTGCGTTTGGTGAGCCGTAGTTTTCCAGTTCAGTTGTTCACGTGGTTTACATTACATTACAAATGATTCATTACCATGCAAAGCCCTCTCCTTTGCTCTTGCTGGAGAGGGATTTGATTCTGTCAGAGTGAAAGGTTGTAAACTGAGATGGTTGTATAAGTAGATTCAACTTAAATCATGGGGGTAAGCCATGTCTCGAAAAAGTTAAGGGTATTACAGTTTCTGATGTCTTGTTAGAAGGCTATCCTTGCTCTGAGTTTGTCTATTTTGTTATCCAGTGATTTTACGTTGACTAGTAACATAATTGAAATTGGGAGCCTGTCCTGCCTGGATCTTAGTTAAACCCGCAACCCAGCCCTTTTTGCTCTTCTACAGCAGTGTTTTTTCTTCCTCCCTGGGTGAACGCCTGGATTGTGACCCACGTTTCCATGGCAGAGGTAGATCCATTGCTCTTCTGTTTGCGAGTATTCAGATAGGTCAACTGGATGGTGATTACTCAGAGTTTTGTATTCCAAAAGAAATGCCCGTCTGTAGTTTGTGATGCCCAAGTGTGGATGTGTATAAATAAATTAATAAAGTTTAAGAGAAACACGTTAAACTGCAAAATTTCTCTGGTGCACTTAGCAAGGCGACCTTCTCTGGCACCATCTTGCTTAATTGGATTTCAATGCAGTTTCAAATATATGCAGGTATGAGCCTTAGTTAAGGTAAATACTTCCAGATCTGCATCCTATAGGTGTTGGAAGTGTCTTATCTATGTGCTGTGTGTGGGAGCACATCTTTCTACAATGTCTGTAGGAGTAGGAAATCTGCTACCTCTCCTTCTGTAGTAGAAGCTGTCATATCTATCAGCTCATATGAATTGAACTCAACTGTCAACTCTCTAATCTATGAGCTGCTGTGAGATGAAATCATGTCATCTTTATTCTGTCCTCTAGAGCGGATTGAACTCAACTGTCAACTGCCATCTATCAACTACTGTGGGTGGAATTTATCAGAACCCTTATCCATTGTGCCTTTGAGTATGATTACTAGGCTAACACATGTTACATAGTCATATTGTTGTTAAATTATTCAGTCCAGAGCCCTTTATCCAACATCTCACTCTGTAATGTTACTGGGTTAACGAGAGTACTGTCTGGAATCATAATTCCACATCAAAATCCAATGCGTTGTTATTCTAATGAAAGACTGTCTCAAATTCTAATCCCACATCTAACTTCATAATACTTTCTATTAGATTACAGAGGCTGTGTTGAGGCTTAATCTGACACCTCCACCCCATAATAAATGTTGTTAAAATACACTCTGGAATTGATGATAACATAATCTCCAGCCCCATCTCTTAGCCGCTTACCAGAACACTTTCTTGTGTGTTGTCAGTGAGGCAGTGGGTCCAGCTGCAGAAACCAGAAACACTAAAATGCACACGTGTAAAGACAGACAGGGTGTGTATGGGATTAGCCCAACCAAGCGGTTTTAAAAGAAACACCTGAGCAGACTTCTCACATCGGGTTTTCAGTTGGGAATAGAAATATCCGATTTCTCTTCAGGTTGACAGTGAATAGTGGTTCTGCCGAGATGCCTGGGGCTCCAGGCTTAGCATTAGAGACCACACTGTGAAGAGTCAGCGTGTAAATCCAACCATGGTTGCTATTTCCACACACGCTGTAGATAAGGGCCTGAGCAAGAGCTGTTGCTCTGGATAAGGACAAATGAGAAGGAGGAGTGATAGTTTTTGAGGTGGAATATTTTTATTTGGACTTTGTGTCTGGCTTTCTGCCACAAATACTACTAATAGCACCTGTCTTTTCAGGCCTTTAAATATGCATTCCTCTCTCTTACACTGCCCTAAGGAGATCTTAGATCAAATCTAATTGAAAGTACTTCCAAAAGTAACAGTATAAAATAGCAGAAAACTGATTTATTGTCAAGATAAAATGTTGGCAACTGTCAAACAAATTGTCTCACTTTGTTCAATGTAATGATGATGCAAATACTGTATGTTTAAAATGATTAATAGTTCATTTACATTTGTCAAAAAAGACTATAGACACTAGAGTTATTCTGAATCAAGGTAGTATACTTTCTGTCCTTAACCTCTAAAATTCAAATATTCTCAAAATTCCTTTGAAAATGATCATAGTAATGATCATATTTTTTTATTATCAAATCCAAACTTTTTTTCCTAAATCCACTGTTATTCAAGTCAAAGTCGTTTATTTGTCATATGCATCGGATAACATCACATCATCCTATGCAGAGAAATTCTTTTGACAAGGCTCGACACATCTACACAGAGGGCTTAAAAAGGTTATATACAATATAAAGAAATTTTAAAACGATAATAATAATAATAACAAAATACACTATGTACTGAGCAGTGGTCCGGAGAGTGTAAAACAGCAGAAGTAATAAATATTATAAAATATGGCATGGAAAATTACTTTTAAAGGTGCATTGAATTCTGCTACATCAGATGTAGAGTGGATACAGTGACCAGAGCATGTCAGGGCTCAAGAAAAGATTTGTGATTTGCAATCAATGTTCCATGTTTAGCAGCCGAATGGCCTGCGGAAAGAAACTGTTCTTTAATCTGGTAGTCCGTGCCTTGATGCTCCGGAAACGTCTCCCAGATGGCAGCAGTTAGAAAAGGTCATGGCCTGGATGGCTGTGGTCTCTTAGACTGTTCTGTGTTTTCCTCAGGCATCGCTTGTGGTAGATGCCTTGCACGGAAGGGAGACAGCAGCCTATGATGCGCTCCGCTGACTTCACCACGAGAGGGGACTGAGTACACAGCCCTGTGGGGCTCCGGTGCTCAGGGTCAGTGCAGAGGAGGTGAGGTTGCCCATTCTCATCATCTGGGGTCTGCTCGTTAGGAAGTCCAGGATCCAGTTGCACAGGGGGGTGTTAAAACCCACGGTCCTGAGCTTGGGAATGAGCTTAGCAGGAACAATAGTGTTGAATGCTGAGCTGTAGTCCACAAATAGCATCCTCACGTATGTGTTCCTTTTTTCCAGATGGGAGAGGGCAGTGTGTGCCGTTAGTGCGATGGCATCGTCTGTGGATCTGTTGGGGCGGTATGCAAATTGTAGGGGGTCCAAGGTGTCTGGGAGGGCGGGAGGGCGGCGCAGATGTAGGTTCTGACCAGCCGCTCGAAGCACTTCATGATGATGGAGGTCAGTGCTACTGGGCGGTAGTCATTTAGGTAGGTGATGGTAGGTTTCTTTGGAACCGGGACAATGGTGGCCTGCTTGAAGCAGGAGGGAACTACAGACTGGGTTAGGGAGAGGTTGAATATGGTGGTGAATACCTCTGCTAGCTGGTCAGCGCATCCTCTTAGAACACGGCCTGGAATGCCATCTGGCCCTGGAGACTTCTGCGGGTTTACTGTTTTAAAAGCTCTCCTTACATCAGCCATGTCCAGGGACAGAGTGCAGTCGTCTGGGTTCTCAGCTAGCTTCTCAGGAGTGATGTTGGCCACCTCAAACCGTGCCAAGAAGGTGTTGAGCTCGTCGGGGAGCGAGGCGGGGGGATTGGCATCACAGCTATTTCTCCCTTTGTACTCCGTTATCTGCCGCAGTCCACACCACATGCACCTTGGGTCTGAGCTGTTGTAATTGGACTCCAATTTGTCCCTATAGCCTCTTTTAGCATCTCTGATGGCCTTTCGTTATAGGCAGAGGACCGTGCTGCAAGCTTGGCATGGACATCACCGTTAACCCAGGGCTTTTGGTTGGGGAAGGTCTTAACATTGACCCGTGGAACGACATCATCTATGCACTTGGTGATGAATGCTGTGACAGAGTCAGTGTATTCATCAATGTTGTCGCCAGCCGCAGTACTAAACATCTCCCAGTCTGTGGTTTCGAAGCAGTCTTGGAGAGTAAGGATGGCTTGATCACTCCGTTTTTGGACTGCTCTAAAAAACGTTTTTCCTGTTTCAGACGTTGCCTGTAGGTTGGGAGGAGAAGAATGAAGATGTGATCTGCCTTTCCAAAGGCAGGGCGGGGGATGGGTTTGAAGCTGTTACGGATCGTTGAATAACAATGGTCAAGAGTCTGGTCACCTCGAGTGTGAAAAGAAATGTGCTGGTGGAATTTGGGCAGCATTTTTTTCATGTTTGTCCTGTTAAAGTCTCCAACAACAATAAAAACAGACTCAGGGTGAGCGTCCTC
>JACXGM010016662.1:0-20292 GCA_016801145.1 Umbra pygmaea | reverse complement strand
AGTATCCCGCTTCAGCAGAATAGGGAATGTTCTCAGTGGTAACGGAGCCATGATCAGAATAGGGCGCCAGAATCCCAGGACTGTTGTCATTCTCATCCAGGATAAAAACGTTCACAGTCACGTTGCTGCTGAGTGGAGGAACTCCAGAGTCTGTGGCCTGAACTTTAAACTGGAACGTTTTTATCTCCTCATAGTTAAATGACTGAAGGCTGGTTATATCTCCAGTTACAGAATTTATATTGACTATTGTAGACAGCGGTACTAAGTTGCTTTTATTCTCTAATAATGAGTAGGACACCTGTGCATTTTCATTGAGGTCGTCATCAAAGGCAGCCATGATTTTGATTATCTCGCCTACAGGACTGTTCTCTTTCACATAAACATTTACCACGGATTCTGAGAACCGAGGAGCGTTGTCATTCACATCTGAAACGTGTACAGTAATAACGCTGGAGCTGGAGAGAGGCGGGCTCCCTTCATCAGTAGCTGTGATGGTGACATTATACTGAGAAACACTCTCTCTGTCAAGAGCCCCATCTACCACTAACGAGTAATAATTTTTATAATTTTTATCTAATTTAAATGGGCCACTATTTCTTACATCACAAGATACCACCCCGTTTTTGCCACCATCTTTATCTAGTACTGATACCAGAGCAATGGCAGTGCCCAGCTTAGTGTCCTCCTTCACAGTGTTTAAAAGTGATTTTACCGTGATCTCAGGCGCATTGTCATTAAGGTCCTCTACTTCTACCAACACTTTACAGTGAGCTGCCATCGGGGGCTGGCCTCTATCAGTTGCTTGGGCATGAATCTCAAAGGCAGGGCTCTCCTCAAAATCAACATTGCTTTTAACTGTAATGGTGCCCGTTTTAGGATTGATTTGAAAAACATCTAATATATGATCTTGGCCTTTAGATCTCAGGGAGTACACTATTTCACTATTTGCTCCCTCGTCGATATCTGTAGCATTCAAAGTGACTACAGTTGTACCTATAGGGACGTTTTCGAAAACACGAGTCTTATACAAAGAACTACTGAATATTGGATGATTATCATTATTATCTAAAACATTTATTTTAATTTCTGACGTGCCAGACTTCGGTGGATTTCCTCCATCTACAGCAGTCAGTATGAGCTGGATAACTGGCTGTTTCTCTCGGTCTAAAGCTTTCTGCAGCACTAGCTCAGCAGACACAGTCTCTCCACCTTTATGAATATCAAGAGTGAAGTATTCATTAGCAGTAAGCTTGTATGTATTTAAAGTATTCTTACCAACATCGGCATCCGACGCTTCTAAAAGTGCGAATTTCGCTCCGGGTAAAGTACTCTCAGGAATGTCTATTATTTGTGACTTTTCAGTAAATGATGGAGCATTATCATTCACATCTAGAATATTAATTTCAATACTATAAAGCTTTAACGGATTGTTGATCACGGCCTCCACACTGAGGGTACATTTAGCAGCCTTCGCACAGAGCTCCTCTCTATCTATTCTCTCATTCACATACAGAACACCAGTCTTTAGATTTACCTCGACATATTCTCTGTTGGACCCGGTGACAATCTGAAACATACGAGACTCCAAATCCTGGACATTTAGGTTTAGATCCTTTGCAATATTTCCCACTGAAGTCCCCGGGTTTACCTCCTCTGAGACAGTGTAAGAGAGCTGCCCGGACACCGCTTCCCAACAACACTCCAGCAGCACAAACACAATATACGTCACAATAGAGCTCCTTCTATTCGATAAAGACATGGTTCCTTCGAACGTAAAATAGGCATAGATCCAAAGAGAACAATATCTGTCAAACCGTGAAAGTCTTCAATGCTTTGTTTGCCAAATCCAGTGCCATTTGTAGAAGGTAGAAACCCTGATGTAAGCTTCGACTATTCTCTGTCTATAATTTCATCCTGCGTCTCTAACAAAGGCACAAGATATCTTCTCACCCTCTGAAACCAGGAGGAGCCTACAAGACCAGCTCAAACGTCTCATACTAACGGTCAACAGCGACGCCAAGTGGTTAAAGAGGCAAATGACATGAAGCGCATACATTTAAATGCCAGCAAAACCAGCTGATGAGATGCATGGTGCATAACAGTACAGAAGCTGAATATCTGCAAGTGGCCAAACGGAGTAACAGCTTTCAGCACCACGGAGAGCACCAGCAGTCCGTGCAGATGTAACTTAGCCAAGCCGCACTGAAAATTAAATCAAGTTGTTTGTCTGTGTGTCTGTGGAGGTGTGGTTGTGTGTGTGTATGTAAATGTGTTTGTGTGTGTGTGTTCCATTCAGATTTGATATATGAAGACTAAGACAATGAGTATACACCACAGAAACCCCATATGAATGACTTAACAGCATCATGTCCTTTCTCTTCTTTCTTTATAAATGATGAATCAACAATGATTAAAAAAGCTGTCTTTTTTCCTACGGAACACTGACCAGTACTTACTGTTCTAGAATTTCTGCTCCATTTGAAAAAGAGGAGATGTTTAATAATTCAACATTTATGGGTTTACCTCGGTTGAAAAGACATAGACAAGCCCCTCTCACTACCCCTCCAAAACGCACACAGATGGGCATAAGTAGGCCACTATGGGGCTATTGCCTGGGTGCTGTTGCTCAATACATTGATGCAGAGGCAGCTGTGTTCTGCTCTCCGCAGATTTCTGGGTATTGTGGTTTATATGCTGTGTGTCACCCTGTATCTCCACGGAGACAGCGGTTGTTTGGCAGTGTGTAATCCCAGGATTAGATCCTGGCTTCAGGGGCTCCTGTCCCATTTTCATTCAGTGGAAAACATGATTTGAAATATTAATAAACATCACATTCTGAGGCATAATCGTCTTCCCCCTGTGCCCAATAAAAATAATAGCCTGGCAGGAAGGTCTGACCCGATCAGAGGATTTCTACGTCATAATATGAGTGTCCAGAGCACAGTATTGCTCTACAGGAGAGCAAGGAATTCTCCCTGTATGCACATGTGCACTGGGGAGGGAAAAAGCAAACACACACACATAGAAAACACACAGAAAACATATTTTAGACAGCACAGAATCCACACTGATTTTGGTGTTTACTTATGTTATGTGTCACTGTCTCATAAAGACTTACAAATGGAACTACAAACACACAGCCTAAACCAAACTGAACTACAAACACAGCCTAAACCAAACTGAACTACAAACACACAGCCTAAACCAAACTGAACTACAAACACACAGCCTAAACCAAACTGAACTACAAACACACAGCCTAAACCAAACTGAACTACAAACACACAGCCTAAACCAAACTGAACTACAAACACACAGCCTAAACCAAACTGAACTACAAACACACAGCCTAAGCCAAACTGAACTACAAACACACAGCCTAAACCAAACTGAACTATAAAGACATTAATGCATTCATATCCCACACTTTTAGATGAACACAGTGCAAATCAGTAGTTATTCCAGACAGATAATCATAGGTACAGTATTTGAAGTTTTAGCAGTTCACCATGGACCTGGATTTAAAATATCCAGTATTGACGCAACACATGGTGATCTGTCAACTGTCCCGCTTTATGTGCCAGCCAGAGGATGACACGCCGCCTGCACACATCCATCAATTACAACTGACCCATATCCTATCCAGTCATAGCCACTGATGGTATAGGAGGCCAATCTCCATCTCCGCCATTACCGCGGGCTGTCGAGTGCAGCATCAGAACTCGAACAGAGCATGCTCAGTAGGGCTGTGCAGAGTGACACTGGATACTCTCCTGAGGTGTGGAATCTGCTGATGTCACAGTGAGACGATAACACTTCCTCTATGCATGATCACTGCTGATGGGCTGGGTCATGGAGGATACGCAGTGGGATCAGTCAAAACAATTAGACATCTTGTGAACACACACACACACACACACACACACACACACACACACACACACACATGCTCTCAGACACACAGACAAGACCACACTCACATGTATACACAGTGTACGGTATGATAGTAAAAACACCCCTCACGAATAGTAGTGACTATTTCAAAATAACAAATAAGGTGAAAACTTTTCTGACCCTTTTGTATGAAATATTAAATGAGTTTGAAACATATTTGGAGGGATCCTTGGCAATTCCTTCAATTGCTCACATGTTTTCTGTCTGTGTGATCTGTCCATTTTATTTAATCCCAAAATCCATTCACCTTTAAATGTCTATGGCCTCCTACCAGGCTGTTGTTGTAAATAGGAATGTGTTCTTAACAAGCTTGCCTGGTAAAATAAAGGTACAACTAAACTAAAAATATCCTTCATCTGCATTTATGGACTGCCTTATTTAATTTGAACCACTGGTTTTTTAAATATTTTTTTGATAACTAAACAAGTTCTTTACTGTTCTGCTGGTAGATCATCTAGCAGTCAAGTGTCAGCCTTAAATGGCCTGGTACTAATAGTCCGTGATTTAATAAACCCAGACAGGGGCCTAAAGACAGGTGGATCCTCTAGAGCATTTAGGACCAGTTGTCTGCAGACTGAACCTTGGCAACAGTGACACTAAAAAGTAAGCACACATGAGAAGGGCCTAGCATTCATTTTGACACGATTATTTTTGTGTTAAACTATTATCATGTATTTTTCTGTATCCTTGGCTATCTGCCTGTCTGCCTGCCTATTTATTTGCCTCTGTTTGCCTGTCTAACTTTATATATGCACGTCTATATGCCTGCCTGTCTGTCTGTCTGTCTGCTGGTCTGTCTGTCTGCTGGTCTGTCTGTCTGCTGGTCTGTCTGTCTGCTGGTCTGTCTGTCTTTCTGCCTGTCTGTGTGTGTTTAACCAGAAGAGGGAGTTAGAGGTTTTGTATCAGGAGGCGTTTGGTTGGACAAGGGGGGATTTGAGTGTGTTTTTTTAAAATCCTGTTCAGTAGGAACAGGAGAATCCTTTATGCTTATTGTTTTCAGTGAACAAAAATAACATTTTCTGTAATAAATTTTTTGTGCACAAGTGGTACTGTTATTGAGTGAGTGAGTGTTAGCACGAGTGTGTGTTAGCACATGAGTGTGTGTTAGGACATGAGTGTGTACGTCAGTGTGTGCATTTGTGTGTGAGCATGTTACTGTGCAGACCAAGGAGAAGGGATGGGGGAGGGGTGTAACAGAACGCAGGCGTGCCTCTCTCCTCGTTCCTTCTGCACAGCTCTCTGGTCGCCATGGCAACCGCATCTCACCATAAAGGACCTGTAGGGGCTGAGGAACTGCGCGTACACATACAAACACATCAGCCAGGTAGCAGAAACCCACACTGACCAAAGCTGAACGCAGCTGACAGAATGAACGAATACACCCTGAAGATCTGCTCCCAAAATCTACAGTACTGTCCAGTTCAGTGGAACATTCATATCTGGTGTTACGCTGCCCTTTGATTTCTTAGCACAAAGCATACACACCACACAGTGACTTCCAAATAAACACCATCACCCACACACACCGCCCAAAGATGCATCCTATTACACACACACGCACGCACGTCTGCACTCCTGCATCGGTAATGAATATCTGCATCAACATATTCACTGTAAAGCTGCAGCTAGCCGCTCCCTGGTCTAACCACCACACCACCATAGAGGCTGAGCTACTCTCTCAGCCTGCCCAGCCCCCTGCCCACACACCGGGCCCAGACCCTGGAGACCGTCCTCTATCTGACGTACCACTACCCTTCCTGGGGAGCGCCGCTGTCCCATGAAGAGCCAGGTCCAGTGTGCAGCATACAGGCCTCCCACATAGAGGAGGCCGTAGGGGAAATACCAGACCAACTCACAGCTCTGTCGCAGTGTCTATCAAGAGCTGACCATATTAATAATACAGCTGCTGACTCAGTGATTCCCACCTCACCTCGGGTAACACACAAAGACCAATATTCAGCTGATACCCACATCACCTGGAAGGAACACTATCAGTTTAACACATAGTCACAATCTTCCAGTGCTCCAGCCCTCTTGGCTGTGTTCCCTGCATGCTGCGTGAGGAGAGCAGCAGAAATATCAGCCCTCTGTCGGCCAGGGTAAGACTTTGGAGCATGTCTGTTTCTAACAGTGCCATGAGCAGAGCCCCACCCTAGCGCAGCATGACACCAATGACAAAGATACAGTCCTGCAACAGGACAAGGGTGAGAGGGGGGGGAGGAAGAAAGGGGAGGGCCGCAAGGTTGAGGAAACATTATGGAGAGAGAAAACGACAGAGGGACAAAGAGGAGAAGAGGAGAGGAAGAAGAGTGTGGAGAAATGCCAGTGTGAGACTTCATACATAACAGTACATCTTACCGTGTCACAGGGCACATTGCATACTCCTTTCATGTATTTTTCATAACCACAAATTATTTACACAGATACATTTTAGGAGTTCTTCAAAACACCACGGACACACACTGGACGTGTGCGCACACACACGACAGCAAACACACAGATGATGGCAAACCAGGTCGGAATGGGTTGGGCAAACATACGTTAGCGAACATACACACACACATACATCATCTATGAGAGATGAATTGCTCCCAGAATTTAATCCATCTCGCACTTAATCATTTATTTCCAAATCTGCTCCGCTTCCCCTGGTTCCTGGAGTATGTAGGGCAGGGGCGGGACCAGGAACAGGAACAAGATGAAAAGCAGAAGACGGCCATACGGAGCGTGCTCGAACACAGCCCGCAGATACCGACAGAGTAGCCCTACACAACTCGCTCACATGGAAGATAATGGCACAATGCCCACAAGGTCTCAATCACATCATTAGCTGCTGCATTGTGGCAGCAAAAGCATTGAAAGGGAGCATGGCTGAAAACCCGCGTGTCAATCTACGTGTTTTATGGCTTAGTTATCCCTATGATAAAAACACACTTAAGTCATTATTCATAGCTGTTAACTGAGTACACAGAAGTGTGACCTCTTGGAAAAGACAAAATAAATTACCATTATTCAAGTAAACAGAGAGAAGTGTGTTAGTGTAGCTGCAGAGCTGCATCTATTTGGCATTCAGTCTGCATACACTGACTGGGTTAGCCGTTTAGCTGCAGGGAGGATTTCATGGAGAGGATTTGGAACACGAACGAGCAAAAATAAACTGAGAGAAGAGCGCTTGGAATAGATGCATGCCCACTTGATCATTATTAAGTGTGGTGTGTGTGTTTGTGTGTGTGTGTGTCAGATTTAACTCAATGAATTCGGATTTAACTCAATGTATCCGTCATTACCGTAAAGGCATACATCTAACCAATGTAACAGATTGCCAGAGCAATATGAGAGTGATCTAGGAAACCAAGTCATCAAAACCAAGCCTGGGATTTGTCTTATTATTGGCAATCCACAAAATACATAGGAGCATTTATCTCTCTTATAGGTTGACCCAAACTTGCATGCCTATAACAAGCTCTTTGATTGGTTGTCAAAGACTGGCGGACACAGGCCGTGTCTGATAGATTTGCATTTTTCCCCCGGGACCATCCTCAGCAGGGAAAGATCTCCCCAGCATAACTGAACCCCCCCCCCGCAAGCCCACGACCTCTTATCACCCCTGGTGACGCACATGCAGCCCCTCCCCTCCATCCCTATGGGAACTACCATGCACCAATGACAGGGACTCCACAAGGACACACGAGGCATCTGTCAGACACACTACTAGAGTGACACTAGTGTCAGTGACAAAACTGGAGGGACGCGGGGACAGACGAGGGACTACAAATATTGCTACAGAACACAGAGACAGGCATAATCAGGGTTTTACTATACCGTTAATTTTCTGGGTTGTGTGTGTGAGAGAGACTGGGGGCGGCTTCGAGGGTCCTGCCTTAATGTATCACTTCTCATCTGTATCCAAAAGAGAAACACAGTCAACATTTGTAACACACGAATATCGGGATGTGAAGAACGCCTTCTGTACGCCGTGGCCTTGCAGGGAAAAACAGAAACATACATTTGCTCCAACAATTCAATCATGAGTAGAAACATGGTCAAATTCACAAACCATTTCCTGTTACACATGTATATAGGTATTGGGCACACACGCACGCACGCACGCACACACGCACGCACGCAGACAACCACACACGCACACACGCACGCACACACACACATTTGTTGTTCTATCTCTGTGGAGCCCTTCAAAGTAATATTGACCTTAAAATACATGTTGCCTATATCCTAGCAGTAAACCTAAGTCTAACATTTACCCTAACCTTAACCTCAGTAACCTAACAAGCCTAAGCGTCACCTGGGAATAATGCCTAACCTTAACCCTAATCAGTAATGCCTAAACCTAATAGTAACCCTAATTCTAACACCATGGTAAATTTCTTCCCCAAACCTAACCCCTGAGCCATAAATCGCAATTCCCCTCATGGGGACATGAAAAATGTCCCCACATGGTCAAAATTGTCAGGCGTTTGTATGGTTGTGGGGCCATCACAGACACAATATGGACCAGCAAGCACCATTTGTAGCTCATCAATACAGACACAACAACACATTAGTAATAACCATCAATGCAGCTCTGAAAACATACTCACGGTGAGCACAGTAAATAATTGAACAAACATACACACAGTGGTCATGCAAGTTCAGGCTTTGACCAGCAGGGGGAGATTTTTACATCAGTTCCTTTGTTCAGCTACTTACATCCTTGCTCTCTGCTGGAGATGAGATGATTAGATCATCCAGCACACATCCACTGACTCCCCACTATACAGCCTATTGGCTGATGAAGACATTCTCACTCAGACGCACAGCACATGAGCACTATCAGTGTTTCAGGTATTAAAGCTGTCTGGGATGCTGCCATGCATGCAGCGCCTCACTCTCCGCCACGGAAATGAAAAAGATAAACTCTCATCATCCACCGAAAGATCTGTGCTTGCCTCATAACACTAAGCACATTCTAAGCAAGATATTCATCAAACACAACAACCGGCTGCCGATAAATGGCAAATTAACATTTCCACAGCAATCACAACCTGGGCACAATCTGTTTCTCCCTGCTGACCTAATCATGAACACAATGGCTTTGTCAGGTATATGAGATAGCAGTGTGGGGTAAGGTATGGAGTAATAGCAGTGTGTTTCATACAAAGTAGGGTGTACAGTAGGTGTGTTCTACTGCAGTCGTTCTAAAACCTCTCCTCAGTGAGAGAGTTCAGATATACAGTGATATGCTAGCATATGTATGTAGAGCAGTGCAATGAGTACAGAGTGGTGAGAGCAGTGAGTACAGAGGGGTGTGTACAGCGTGGTGTGTAAATTTCGGTGTGTATATTGCAGTGTGTATATTGTGTATTGCAGTGCAGTGATTGCAGTATAGTTCCAGCCTAGGTGCAGGTCTTCTTGAAATACCAGGCTAAATAATGCAGTGGAGCTCTGGTCTGCCGAGAGCCGTTGGACTGCAGTTTAAAGGGTTTTTCAGCCTGCTCCACTTCCCTTCCCCCAAAATAGAAATCATAAAATATAAGTCAGTAGATCTCTCTGTCATTCCTCTCTGAAAAACTCAAACATAATCTTTTCAACATCAAAACATAACCACCTACATAGACTCACCAGTATCAACTGAATTCAATGATCTGATAAGCAACGTTGGGGAGTAAATGAAAACATGTCATGCTTACCACAAAACGTGTGTGTGTCAGTAGCATTTTACTCACATGTCCAACATACAACATACAATAGTTCACTGGAGGACATAAAAGTGTGTAAAACCAGCCTGTTATCACTATATCTAGCTGTGCCATGTGACTGAATAAACCTCTTCATGCACCCTTCACAGAGATTAGGAGAGCCAGGAGAGAGAGAGAGAAAGAGAGAGTGACACCACCGTGAAAGAGACTGACAGCACTGTGAAAAAGAGACTGACAGCATCGTGAAAAAGACTGACACCACCGTGAAAGAGACTGACACCCCTGTGAAAAAGACTGACACCACCGTGAAAGAGACAGAGTCCACCGTGAAAGAGACTGACACCACCGTTAAAGAGACTGACAGCACCGTGAAAAAAAGACTGACTGCACCGTGAAAATGAAACTGACAGCACCGTGAAAAAGAGACTGACAGCACCGTGAAAAAGAGACTGACAACACCGTGAAAAAGAGACTGACAGCACCATGAAAAAGAGACTGACACCCCCATGAAAAAGAGACTGACACCACCATGAAAGAGACTGACACCACCGTGAACGAGACTGACATCACTGTTAAACACTGACACTGCTGTTAAAGAGACTGACACCACTGTTAAACACTGACACTGATGTTAAAGAGACTGACACCACCGTGAAAGAGACAGAGTCCACCGTGAAAGAGACGGACACCACCGTAAAGGAGACTGACACCACCGTTAAACACACACACTGCTATTAAAGAGACTGACACTGCTGTTAAAGAGACTGACACTGCTGTTAAAGAGACTGACACTGCTGTGAAAGAGACTAACACTGCTGTGAAAGAGACTAACACTGCTGTGAAAGAGACTAACACTGCTGTAAGATAGACAGACACTGCTGTGAAAGAGACTGACACATCCGTGAATGAGACTGACACCACCGTGAACGAGCCTGACACCACCGTGAAAGAGACTGACACCGCTGTGAAAGAGACTAACACTGCTGTGAGATAGACAGACACTGCTGTGAGATAGACAGATACTGCTGTTAAAGAGACTGACACCACCGTGAAAGAGACTGACACCACCGTGAAAGAGACTGACACCACCATGAAAGAGACTGATACCACCGTCAAAAAGACTGACACCACTGGGAAAAAGACTGACACCACCGTGAACGAGACTGATACCACCGTGAATGAGACTGACACCACCGTGAACGAGACTGACACCACCGTGAACGAGACTGACACCACCGTGAACGAGACTGACACCACCGTGAAAGAGACTGACACCACCGTGAAAGAGACTGACACCACAGTGAAAGAGACTGACACCACAGTGAAAGAGACTGACACTGTTGTGGCTTTTACATTTGTTCAACATGGTTCATCATTTTCACACTAGTATTGGTCTAGGTAGACCAATACTAGTGTGAAAAGCTGAAAAAATATCTGACAAACAATTGGGAAAGTAGGAGGAAGAGGAGAAGTGAAAGATATTCAGCAGTCAACAGCTCCTCTCACAGTGACCCAGTTTGTTCTAGATCTCTCTGCTCCACTTTGATAAATCCACTCTTCATGGCACCATTAAGATGATCCCACTAATCGCATTACACAAGCCCCAAAGTGGAATTATCACTTACATACGGTTAACGGACACCCTAATCCTGGAAAACCCGGAATACTGACAGCAATGGTAGAATGGAAGTATTAGCAGAAACGGATTCAAACAATGGCACCTGGAGGAATTGGCCACATTGTGTGTTTATAAGAGAGAACTTCATTACAAAATGAAAGGTCATCGAATAAGTGGATCGACACATGGGGCACTATCCATTTATGGATAACCAAGGAACTGTAAGAGGACACTTGAAGGGATTAAATATTTGCAAGTAAACAGATTAACAAAACAACCATGTGGCCACACTGTAAAAAGGACCAACTTAAATACTTTGCTTCAATTGGTAACACCCAATTGAATTAAGTTTGTTCAAATAAAGTTAACAAGTTGGATTATCGACAACTTGTTAACTTTCTTCAAAACAACTTAATTCAATTGGGTGTTATGAAGTAATTTTTTAAGTTGGTTCAACTATTCTCTTTTTACAGTGCATGCCAATATACTCTCTCCTCCAATCTCAAACAGGCAGGAAGGAAAACTGAGATACATCACATTATCTTGTTTTTGTTTTAATTGTTTGAAAACCGTATTTGGCATAATTAGTCACATTTTGGTATTGTGGATTTCAGCTCATTACTGAAAGTTTCATTTTATCAGGACCCTGTATGATACATGACCGAAGGTATCGACTCGTCAAAACGCTGTATGACACATGGCTGAATGCATCGACTCGTCAAAACGCTGTATGACACATGACTGAATGTGTCGACTCGTCAAAACGCTGTATGACACTTGACTGAATGTATCGACTCGTCAAAACTCTGTATGACACATGACTGAATGCATCGACTCGTCAAAACGCTGTATGACACATGGCTGAATGCATCGACTCGTCAAAACGCTGTATGACACATGACTGAATGCATCGACTCGTCAAAACGCTGTATGACTCATGACTGAAAGTATCGTTTCATCATGAGTTGGTATCAGACATGACTGGAATACTGACCAGTCAATGTTTTTATTGAATGTATTAACAAGAAGTCTTGAAATAATTGCCAGTGAAATAGGTCAACATATCTAGATTATACATTTTTAACAATGATTCAATTTTTGTATGCTTTTATTTTCTTTTACCACAAATGTAATGTTGTAAAAAGTTACTAGTCAACTGTAGACAGAGAAAAGACATGGTCAGATGAGAGGTGTGAGGCTGTACCGACCAATCTTACTCACAAATGTTCTCATTTTGGTGTATTTCAGAGCAACAAATTATCCAATTAATGTTTTCATGAAAATCTTTTTTATATATTTTTTGCTGACCTTTTATATGCAGTAGCTTGAAAAGTACCTTAATCCCTGTCCATGGCTCCCAAAATATTGAATTGATAGTGTTTTCTTTTTCAAAAAAGTAAGTCTATTTCATATATTATTTTAATAAACTTAAACACAAAGTCAGTTATTGTGAGGTGACATTAGTTTTCTGATGGGAAATATTTAAAAAAGTTGAATGAAGTTGAATAATGAAGTTGAATGAAGAATGGATGGAGCCAAATAGAAAGAGAACCTGCTACTGCAGTCCCCCCAAACTGCTCCAAGACAAGACTTAGAGTAAATACCAGTACATGGACATTCCCTTTGGAGCAATTTAGGGTAAAGTGTCTAGCCCAAGGACACACTGACATTTGGCACAGTCAGGAATCAAAATGTCAACTTTCTGACTACAAGTCTGTCTCTCTAACCACTGAGCTACCTGGCGCATAACCTCAACAACCTGTGGTAAATCTGCCAAGAAAGATCAAGCAAAATCACTGTGAATCCTGTTGCAAAACTGGTAAAAACCTACCCCAGCATACTTAAAGTAGTTTCTGCAGCAAAATATTAATATTTACCATTGATTTAAATTGATTTCATATATTTTCTAAGTTATATTATTTTTCCATGTCCATCTCAAGGCCCTACTGGCAGCTCTATGAGGCCCCCCTGTTGAGAACTGCTGCCCTACATGCAGTGCCGGCCCGGGCTTTTTGGCCTTTTTTTCCCCACCACGTGGAGTCACCTGTGCACTCGATTGGGGGCCCCCTGTTGGCCAGGGGGCGCCAAACAGCCTCTTGGTACGCCTATGCCTCGGGCCGGCCCTGCCTACATGACCTCAGAGACACGAGCACACATGCACGTACACGTGCACACATGCATGCACACCCATGAAACTAGACACACAAATGTACAAGCATGCACATTGTATGACCCACTGTCCATGGCTACCATGTCAGATGCAAGATGTTAGGCTTGAATACATCTTATCCACACCACATTATACAACCCACTCACACTAGGGCTGGGAGGTATGGCTTAAATTTAATACCCCGATATTTTTCAAATGTTTGACGGTATCACAGTATTTAAAGGTATTTCTTTTTTTAAGTAAAGGGTTCAAAGAAATTAATTCTAAGCAAAGCAATTTTAAGTAGCTTCGTTCATTATCATTTTTGTTGGAACACCAATAAACAAGACTGAGTAAGTAAAAGTAGTGCTATTGTTTAAATCTTTACTAAATGCAGGAATACTAATAAACAACTTTGCAACCGCAAAAAAACAAGCCTATCCACTGTCTATGGCTTTAGTACTGAACCGTGGCATGTTATGGCACCTCCACAGTACTTGCTTAGGTTTATGAATTACAATAAAGTCCCACTGTCATTTAACTAGATTAACTACTGCTATAGAACAGACAATCAGATTGGTTTCACAGGTTTTGGGCATGGAAAAATAACCCTTGACCTCGAGTCAAACAACCCCCATAAGCTTTTTTCCCTTGTTATAACATTGGTTTGAGTGGCCTAGTGCAGGTGCTAATGGAACCAAGCGTGTATATGCCATCAAGAGCATGTCAAAGGTGTAGGTGGCAGTGTAACGAAAGGCTGAAGCCCACGTTAGCCAATCAGATTCCCAAAAATAGCCAAATGAAAATGTAAACATAGGTTGCACTTTTGGCGCAGGTGAATGTTCTGGCGCATACTGTGACGTCGGCTGCCTAAACCTCAGTTTTCCTCAGTTTACATGCAAACTGAGTTTTCCAAAATTTCCACTTTGGCCGGAGTTTTTAGAAAGAATCGTTTTCAAGGGCGAATTCTCTGTTTGCGTGTGAACGAAGGGCACAAACGAAGGGAAATGTATCAGTTTTTCAAAATAACCGTGTACGTGTAAACAGGTCTTAACCAAACCATGTCCACACTATCGACAATGCACCCTTTTTAAAAACAATTTTTTTCCTTGCTGCTGCGTGGATAATTCTACCTGCACAATCCATTGTATTTTTCCACTGTTTATCTAACTTCCAGGTTTTTGTTTCTCATGTGTGTTTGTGTGCGTCACGAAGTGGGTATAAAGTTTTTAGGGGCACAGTTTATTCCAAAATAAGATTATTCTCAGTTGTTGCAGCTGGCGGAATGACATAGAAAAAAACACCGGTAATGAATATAGCAAACTGCTACATACATGAAGACCGGTATATCGTTTTTTCCGGTACACCTCCCAGCCCTAACTCACACCATATTAGAATATCATGAAAGTACACACAGAAATAAAAGTATTTAACCCTTCTCAAACACTGGGCCCTATCTTACACCCAGCGTAATTGACGTTTTACACAAACGCATGTATCATTCCTATCTTACACCCGACGCATATGGGACTTTTCCCTCCACAGACGCGCGTCGGTAAATTAGGGAATGAATTTGCATTCGTTGGGCGGTTCAGCGAAAAGAAGAGGCGTGTTCCGGCGCAAACGTTCCCTGGTACTATCTTGCAGTCCCCGAAAACAATTCCGCCACTGACCAGGAAAAACCTGGTTTAAAGTCAGTGGCGTGTTATTCATATGCCATTTTAAGGGCGCATGCTTGACCATAATGTAGCGTGTGCACAACGCGCATACACTTTGCTCCTCTCATCTACACATATGCAACAGTTCTTTATTATTGCAATACATAATTAGAAGGAAAAATATTACCACACGAGGAAGTCATTGTGGTGTCCGAAAATGTGAAAAATAGGTATATATCTAGTGTACACATTTACTCAAATTATTCATAAATTATTTGCACTGATAAACATCAACCTCAAGGGAACCGATTCAATCAACAAGTATACACAGGTAATTAGCGATGCTAATAGTAAAATCACCCATGTCTTTACTCAGAATTACTCAGGCTCAAGCCACGACTCATATATGGCAACTATGTCATGAGGAATCTCCCCTTGGATGGGTGGCTGTGAAGGGGGCAACAGCTATCCGTTAAAGACATGGTTAATGATGACACAATTTATGATGCTAGCAAGTGCGTAAAATGCTGTTTAATCAAGAACACCTTGAACGAACATTTGGCACACTGAAAATGCGCATCAGGTGTTTGGATAGAACAGGTACACTACTCAAGTCGCAGCATTCTTTGTGGCTTGTTGTATTTTACGCAACATTTCCATGAATCATGGATGTGTTGATGAGATTAATTAGGAAATATTAGAGGACTTCAGGAGACGTGATGTTGAAAAGCGTGCCAGCCACTTAAATGCCCAGAAATGCAGAACCGGAGTGAAAAGCTTATTTGACAGAAGAGTAATCTCGGTCTAATGTTAGACTACATTGCAAAAATATTACCATGCATTCATAACCTTGTGATTCAGTGAGAGTGAGTCTAAAACATCGAAAAAAGTAGGCTATGTCTTGTGACATTTCTTTATTTACATTTTGTAAAAAGAAAAATCAATAGAAAATCGCCGTTATAATAGCAATCCGCCATGGAACAAGCGCGCCTGCTA
The DNA here is from genome assembly GCA_016801145.1 of Umbra pygmaea. Lineage (NCBI taxonomy): Eukaryota > Metazoa > Chordata > Actinopteri > Esociformes > Umbridae > Umbra > Umbra pygmaea. Next base: position 4,221 of record JACXGM010016662.1, on the reverse strand, counting down.
TTAAAGGGAATGTGAGATGACAATCTGATTGGTTTATTGCACGTTACGCCCAAACAACACCTATGACTAATGAAGCTACGTTAGACCTACCCATTTTAGAGATGCGTCGGGCGCAAGAATCATTTATCCTGCTAGTAAAATAGCAACAGCGCCCGGTACCCTCCCACAATGTAACTTGCGTTTCGCGTTTGATACTTGCGTTTCAGATCGTTAAAATAGGGCCCACTGTCTCTTAACCACATGGTCAACAGTACTACTGTACAAGAATCTAATCACAACAACACAGAGACCTAGAATCACCCAATACAGATACAGCACAGTAGTTCAGTGCCCAAGGCTACTGAGACAGTATGAAACCACTTCCCTCTCGCTGACTTGTCACAACCACACACAGGGACAGGGACTGACACATGGAAATATTTATCCCAGGTTACAGAGTATAGGCCGCAGTTGCTAATGACAGTGTAAAGGCTCTAGTCTCAACTGATAGAGTATTGGCCCCAGTCCCTAATGACAGTGTAAAGGCTCTAGTCTCTACTGATAGAGTATAGGCCCCAGTCCCTAATGACAGTGTAAAGGCTCTAGTCTCTACTAGTGATATGCAAATCCTGAACATTTCATTCTTTTTTTAAAAACTTTTTCAGTGTGCTGAGTGCACTGAATCACTGCTATAAAAGATTTGTTCATGTGAATCACTTTTGCACAAGAGAAAATCACCCAGATTCTGCGGGGGAAGATGTGAAGTGTGCACGATAGAGTTGCGTTCAACCCCCCCCACCCCACTCCCTTTTGTTGTTTGCATCAACAATTTCTTTCTCATCCCCGAGGCTAAAGAATCGGTCTGATTTTCAGAAACAGTCCTGTGCACAGCAGAAGGCTAGAAGGAGATTTTAAACCCAGACTTGGTGAGCACCATCCATTCAACATGACATGTCGGGAACAGTGCCAGACTCCACTCGCTAAACATCCAAGCCACCATGTTAACTTCAGCCAAAGTCACGCTTTTACCAGCAATAATAAAGAGACAAATGCGGAGTCAAAGTGAGAATCTCCAGAATTCCCAAGAGACAAACTTAGCATAACAAAGGTCTCTAACAAACATGAATAACGAATACTTCAATACAACTGTACTATAGACAGACTTGAAACAGAAGGAGACAATAATCAACAATAAGTGCAACCAAAACAAGGGTTTAAATAGGTGAAACAAGTGCACGTATTAGTGCGCCAGCATGTTCTGGAACAAAGAATGTAGTCTATTTCTGAGCTAGCACAGCTGATTCAACTCATCTGCTAATTATCAGGCCATGGATTAATGAATATGGTGAGCTAGTACAGCGGCTAAATCTAAACTGTGGAACGTCTGGTGTGCCCCGAGGAGAGGGTTGAAAACCACTGCTATAGGGTATAAGCTCTAGTCTCTACTAGAAGAGTCTAGACTTATATATCTACTGAAAGAGTATAGGCTCTAGTCTCTATTAATAGAATATATACTCAAATATCTACTGATAGAGTATAAGCTCTAGTCTCTATGGACAGAGTATAGACTCCAATATCTACTGAAAAAGTATAGGCTCTAGTTTCTAATGACAGAGTATAGGCTCTAGTCTTTAGACACTACTGATAGAGTATAAGCTCTACAAAAGGAGTATAGTAGAGTATAGACTCCAATATAGGCTCTAGTCTCTCAAATCTACTGACGGCATATAGGCTGTACTGACAGAGGATAGACTCCAATATCAACTAATAGAGTATAGGCTCTAGTTTTTACTGACGATGTATATGCTCTAGTCCAGGGATACTCAAACCTTACCCTATGTGGGCTGGACACTGCTGGTTTTCTGTGCTACCTCATCATTAATTTCACCCACCTGGTGTTCCAGGTCTAAATAAATGCTGGATTGAGGGTTGTAATGAAAAAACGGAGTGGACCTGGATTCGAGGGCCAGATTAGAGTATGAGTGCTCCAGTTTTTACTGATATTGTATAGGCTCTAGAGTTTACTGACAGAATTTAGGCTCTCATCAGTAAACAAAAAAATATATGTATAGACTAGTCCTGAAAGAGTATATGCTCCAGTCTCTACTAATAGAGTATAGGCTATAGGCTCATAACTGTACTGTACGTTACGGGGTGCTATCCGCGGGTTTGCACATTAACACGAATACATAGACAGCCTTAAATTATCAATAAATAAATGGCAAGCTACTGTATTTTTGATACTTCTTCAAAAAATCTGATTCATATTAACATATATCTGAGCTTGTGTGCATGTAATTGACATTGTAATCATTGCTGGTGCTTTTCCAACTTTGTTAGTCCCTCAGTATGTGTAAATGTATTTCTGTGCTTTGTTCTTGCACTCAAAAAAAAGGACAATGTGGGTTGGCAGATGTGCCAATACAGATTATGTTTGATCTACATAAATGAATTGCGTTTGTCCCCTTGTATAATTAAATTGCTTTCAGTGAACACAACTTGAATTCAGATGTATTACATTGAATCATGTAGATTGAATGAAAAAGCATTACGTTGGAATGACATTAATCAATTTTCCATCCGATATTTCCCAGCATGCTCTTCTGTATGTTGATACTTCAGAATTGTGCTATCATCCCTGTTTTGCATGTATATTGGCCAATTAATCTGTCAAAGTTAAACTATTAACAAACGTATACATTTTTTTCAAAGTAATTCAATCGTGTATTTAAAAATGTTTTTGCACCCACTACTTCCATGACTGTTCAGATTAAATCAATTCCATCTTGCTATTCCACTTCACACTAGATGCCAAAAGGAACCCTTTTGCAGGCCCGTGCCTTGCATGTAGGGTTGAACAATTTTGGTAAATTGGTTAAATTCCCAAGTTTCCCAGAAGGCTCAGCAGATGATTTCTTTGAGAAATCTGGGAGGTTTGGGATACAGCTGAAAGATCTGGGAGATCTTACTGACTAGCAAGTGTGCTATGAAAATCAGAACTACTACAGGAGGAAAATGTACGGGAGTGAATATGTAACATTTGTGATGTTGTCCAAGGAACTCATGAGGGACGAAGACTTGAAAATGACGTAGTTATATAACCATGTCTTTGTCACTAACAAACAGTCATGGGTGGTAACACTAGAGTTCACTGGAAAGAGCAATGCATGCTGGGAAATTATGTTGTTAGATTAAGAATCACAAACAATTCAGTAGGCTGTGGAGCTGGCCGTGGTGCTGAATCCACCTGTTGTGGCTTTAAGTTACTACGTGGGAGTTTTCAGTTTCGCTCCCTCAAAACTTGCGACATCTGTGGCATTGTGCTGTGTGATGAAATTGCACATTTTAGAGTGGCCTTTTATTGTGTCCAGCCTAAGGCACACCTGTGCAATAATCATGCTGTCTAATCAGCGTCTTGATATGCCACACCTGTGAGGTTGACGGAAAAGTACATAGAAAGTTTTAGGTCTTTAAGTTCAGTTCATGATAAATGGTGGCAAAAACAAAAGTGATGTATTTATATCTTTATTCAGTGTATGTATGTCTGTTTTCCAGGGCACAATATATGGAAAGTAAAACTGTAGCTACAGTATGGGGCAATGCATGTGCAAACTGTATGTTATAAAAAGTTTTTAAAATTTTATGTTGTCTTGTGGGCTTCACAATTGTACTTTGTCCATATAGTCGTTCGGTTGCAGAGGCAGTAGTGGAAACAAAAACAACCAAAAAACTGTATTTACTGACAGAGCATAGGATCTAGTCTCTAATAATAGAGTATAGGCTCCAGACTCCAATAAAAGAGTATAAACTCCAGTCTCTAATAATACAGTATAGTCTCCAGTCTCTAATAACTGATTATAGTCTCCAGTCTCTAATAATACAGTACAGTCTCCAGTCTCTAATAATGTAGTCTCCAGTCTTTAATAATAGAGCATAGACTCCAGTCTCAAATAATTGATTATATAGTCTCCAGTCTCTAATAAAAGAGTATAGGCTCCGGCTCAAATAATAGATTATAGTCTCCAGTCTTTTTTTTTTAAATCTTTTTTTTTGGGGGGGGGAAAGGTCAGCTTCAGTATTTGACAACATGGTTGTCATTGTTCTATATTGTGCATCATTTCCAATCCCACTTTTTTGTTTTTTATTATTTTTTATTATTGCCCCCTACACTCCACACCCATCCCAACCCTTACCTACCGTGACCAAATGTTGAGACCAATTACCTGTGCCATTTTAATATTA
>JACXGM010016661.1:0-20491 GCA_016801145.1 Umbra pygmaea | reverse complement strand
GGTTTTTGTAATGTTAACCCTAACCTTAATTCTAACCTTAACCTCAGTAACGTCATATCTAACCTTAACCGTTAGTAACCTCATGCCTAACCTTAACCGTTAGTATCCTCCTACCTAACCTTAACTGTGAATGTTGCAATATAATTTCGAACGCTATGGAATGTATGGAATGTTCTCGCATAAATCCGCTAATCGAAATGTACCGGAGCAACGTAATTCAAGTACAAATATAGCCTAATAACGAAACGTGCAGTTCAAAGGTAAAAACACCCTAAATAGGTTGGCATAGAACGTAATTTAGTTTTTCAAAATAGTTTCCTGAGAACGTAATTTGGGAGAAATTCTGAGATTTACGGTTGCAATCACCATATTTCACCTGACTGAGGGGGTTGGACAACAGTGTGACAAAATGAAACTGATCCTAAGAGACTGAGACAACAGCAGCAGTGCTAGCAATGGATGAAATGACAATAGTGAATAGCATGGAAGGTGCTTTTGGAGATGTTTTTTAAAAATCCAGAGTGTAATGTCCTTAAAACCACAGCAGGAAATCGCATTGAAGGCGTTCATATAATTTATTAAAAACAGTCAGTGGTGTGATGGTTGATGACAATGCTATCAACAGGTGTTAGGTTGTTTCTTCACGTTACATTAGCCAGTTGATGGTCTTTTTAGTAGGTGAGGACTAGGTCTTTGACAATCCCCATTGTGGAAACGGCTACTATGTAAGTAACTTTAGACTGAATAATGCGAATGAATCGGAATGCCATTCAGTTCTGAATTTTACGCTAAACATGGTTAGGGATGGTGGATGGGTGAATATTTAGCCATTCACTGCCATGCACTTGTTGTGATGTGTGGGTTAAGTGTCAAATGCAGGACAACAAGATAGCAGTGTAGTGCTTTAATTACGCACTGCTTTACTTGAAAAGAATGATTAACCTCAGTTATGTAAAGCTTAACCTTAACCACAATCACAACCATAAACCTTTCAATGTAATTCAACTCACTATGAAAAGTACCATGTTCTTGCTATGGAATGCATGGAATGTGATTACAAGAAGCTGCAGTTGGGGGTCCGGTTGGCGTAGTAGGCCACTTAGTGGGCTAAGTTGCTGCATTGCAGGACAAGCTATGTCATGATAGTCAGTGGATTGAGTCTGAATATGGCTTCTCTGACTTTGCCCAGAAACCTCCAGCAAGAGGCAGTACAAATTGGAGTAGTGTTTCCTAGGATTTGGGATAGCTAATTTGGATTATCTACCTTGCCACATCGCTCTCCAGTGACTCCTTGTGTGCAGATCGGGCCCCTGTAAGTTCAATCGCGAAAGCATAGTTGGTGAGTTTAATCATCTCACATTTGATCTGACTGTGTTGGATGAGCAGTGCAAAAAGAATCGGCCACTCCGGCGACATGTGGCTGGGTGAACCATGTGTGTGACTTTCACCATCCCGCATGTGTCCAGGCGGTTTCAGCACTGCCAACAAGGCAGGTTAATCTGGGATCACAACAAATCCGGCAAAAGAATCACTGTGCCATAACGCAAACACACCTGTGCACCTTGATCAACATTGTAATCAATCTTCTGCATCCTCAAGATGGAGAACCTCATTTTGCTAGTGTCTAGCCATCCATGTTTATATGTTCCATGACTTAGAAATGGTACTCTCCATGCTGCACTCTGCTCTGTAGCACTGGGTGAACCCAGAATGACTTTGGGTGCCGTTGAATACAACTGTCCTCCTCCAGCAAGGCTACTAGCAGGAGCATCTTCAGTTTAGTATTAATTGAGAAAAGGATGTGTCACGATGTGCCACATCCACATATTGCCGGATCCGGTAGATTGGCCACAGGGGTGCAGATTGCTTACTATTGAAATTAACAGACTTCTGCCGGAACGCATAAAGTTTGCCAGCATTAGAGCGAAAATTTAAAATATCACTACATTAAAGCAACATAAGGACCAACATAATATTCAAATTTGAAGAAGCAACATAATAGAAGACCAACATAATAGTAAAATCTGAAGGTGCAACTCTATAGAACTGGAGATATGTTGGCAAAAAATTTCTGAGATGTATGGTTTGACTAATATCAAACCCTCCTAAAACTAAAGACCATGATCTACCCTGCTCACTGTAAAGGACACTACTGTCAACCATGCTTAACACTAAATGCTGTATTTTGATCCACCATGGTTACTATAAAGATCACTGTTGTTAAATGTTGCTAACACTATAGAGCATGATCCACCATGGTTACTATAAATATCAGTAGTATGAACCTCTCCTTCCCGCTCCTCTACATTCCTCTCTGCAATTTTTCTCCTTATCCTCACATCTGTTCATCTTCCCCTGCATTATAAATCTACAGTTAGCTTGTACTGTAAGTCTGTTGTTTCTCTCGCAGCCACTCATGACACCTGTCGTATAAGAGACCAGCCCTGCTACAGCGCCACACCACTTGTAATGCAGATGGGTGAGAGGAGGAGATGCTTCCAGACATTCTCCTTCCAGAACCTGAAACACAAACAGCAGATGACAGTGCAGCAGTAGGATGCCGGTTCCAACAGTTAGACAATGAATGTAAAGAAGATATTTTCCTGCAAAGACAGACAGACAGACAGAGGAAGTGATTATGTTATTGTTGATCTAGAATGTTTTTTTGTCTTTTCCAGCTTTCCGAAAGCAAATCTGTTTCTGGTGTTGAGTATTAGATTTCAATCACTATACATTCAGCTAGCATATCACACTGACTGAATGCTGTTATTGTTGATAATAAGTCTATAGGAAAATAAAGGTTTATACATGCAGGGTTTACACATTGATGCAGTTGGACATCCTGCTTTGGAAAACTTGATACTGGAAATGATCCTGGGACACTGAAGCAGAATCCGATGATGCTGTAACAGTGGTTCTCTAAGTGTCGCTCTCATTACCTTACAACTCAAACATAAATCTCTGCAATATCTTCTCATATAATGTGAAAATGAGGGTCCATAACAAATAAAACAAATTCATGTGAATTTATTAAATCCAAGAGTAATGACCAATCAGGGTTTCAGACTCCACAAGGAGCTGTTTAGTTTCACAGTCCTTGTAGATGTGTTAGGTCCATACTCCTTGAGGTGGTGTTAGATCCAGACTCTTTCAGGGGGTGTTAGATCCAGACTCTTTGAAGGGGTGTTAGATCCATTCTTCTTGATGAGGTGTTATATCCAGACTCTTTGAGGAGGTTAAAGATCCAGACTTCTTGTGGATGTCTTAGCTACAGGCTTCTAAAGTACATTTTAGATCCAGACTCCATGTGGATGGGCTAGATTCAGGTTCCTTTAAGAAGTGTTGGATCCAGACTCCTTGGAAAGGTGTTTAGTTCCAGAATCATTGTGGAGAATAAAATCACAGCCATTGGCCTAGAACAAATAAATAAATGTTATTCTTTCTGTCTTGCTTTTTCAAAGTTATACCAGTGTTCCAAAAACCGGCAGTATGGGTCAATCCTGAGCATGACCAGAACAGATTATTTTCCCATGCTGTGGTTCTCCAGCAGTCTGTCCCAAAGAGACTAACAAGTCCAAACTCATCACATCACACCTTCTAACTATACATCCCTGCTCAGCTTGACGCTCACCACCTCACCTAATGTAATTGTAAATACAAAACAGAAAATAATGGTTTGGATAATTATTCACCGTCTTACCTGAATATTAGTTTGAGTCACCTATGGTATGCAGCCATGAGTCCATTTTGGAAGACACAGCAGATTTTGCCCATTCTTCTTTGCAAATTTACTCAAGCTCCTTCAAGTTGTTTGGAGAATTGCAGGAAGAGCAAATCTTTTCATATACATGTATTCTCAACTGGATTGAGGTATGGGCTTTGAATGGGTCACTCGTGGACATTGACCTTTTGGTTTTTAAGACAATCCAATATGGCATTGGCTGTGTATTTGGGGTCACTGTAAATCCATAACAGCTGCCATAGTCCTCTTGGTGCCCCATGACTAGTGTACATCTTGCACAGATTCTCAGTTTTTGGGGAAGCCAGTTTTAGAAAAAATCACTGATGTGAAATATTCTAAATTTTTTAAATAATGTATTATATTGTGCTCCGCGAATATTCAATGCTTTGTTTAACCTACCCCTGATCGGTGCTTTTGAATAATCTCATCCTTGATTTGCTTAGACTTTGTGTGCATGATGTCCCTTTTGATAAAGCAGATAATATATATATACACACATTATAGCCAAGCATGGTCAAAGTAAAGAAAAAACATCTCTAAAGAGCTTTATGTTCATGTGAGCACAATTGGCAATATTATTATTAAGTTTAAGGTCCATGGGACTGTTGCCAACATCCTTGGATGTGACTGCTAGAAGAAACTTTACCCAAGAATGAAGAGAAGGATTGTTTGAATGGTGGAAACCAATGAAAACTTTAAAATAGATCCAAACTGATGTTCAAGTTCAAGGTGCAACAGTTTCAAGTCGCACCCTCTGTCACTGTCTGAATGAAAATATGCTCCATGGTAGAAGACCCAGGAAGACTTCTAACAGAAAAACACAGAAAAGCCTGACTGGAGTTTGCCAAAATGCAGTTGGACAAGCCAAAGTCATCTTTACATTTTAGTACTTTACCAAAGGCTCTGGATGAGTGACTTACTTTAAGTACATTCTCCATGGAGCAAAGTTAGGGTGAAGTGTTTTGCCCAAGGACACATTGACATTTGGCACAGTCGGGAATCGAAACGGCAAACTTCTGACTACTAGTCCAACTCCCTAACCGCTAAGCCATTTGAACCCCAAGTCCTTTGGACAGACTGAACAAAAGCAGGGATTTTTGGTAAATCACAGCCGTTCCATGTTTACAGGACAGAAATCAAGTTTTCAAAGAAAAGAACACCGACTGTACCGTGAAAGGCTGAGTGATGTTTCGTGGTAGCTTTGCTGCCTCCGGGTACCTTGAATATGTGCACGGTATGATGAAATCATGAAGATATTTTGGAGGGAAATGTACAGCCCATTGTCCGAAAGCTGTGTCTCAGTCGCAGGTCATGGTTCCTTCAGCAGGATAATGGCCCAAAACATACATCGACAGCACTCAAGAATGGATGAGAAGAAAATGTTAGACTTCCAAAGTGGCCTTCTATGACTCCTGATCTAAATCCCATCAAACATCTTTGGAAAGAGCTGAAACTTGCAGTTGGGAAAGGCACCCATCAAATTTGAAAGAACTGGAGCGGTTTGCTCAATAAGAGTGTAGAAATCTTAATCAGAGCTACAGACACTGCTTCATTGCAGTTATATTCTCAAAATATTATTTTAAGGCTTCAAATATGTTTTTCCATTAAATTTTCATTTGTTTTTGTATTTAAAGTATTATGTTACATTATAAATCAAAAACAAATATTATGTTATATTGAATGTGAAATAAAGAATGGTGGACACCATAAACTTTTGTAAATTTCTACTCAGGAGCATGCGCTGAGATCGAGATTGGATCACTAGAGCAGATAACTAGAGCTTTGATGAAACTACAGTGTGAATCAGATTTTAATACAGAGCTACGGATTATTAACAGATATGCATTGCTGTGTGCGTTCCTATTGTCTGGAAAATGCAGCTTCTTCTATCCAAACTTAAATAGCTTTGCAACAATCATACCACCGCAATGACAATGCTATATTCTCAATCAGATACCTTCCCTGACTGAGAATATAGCATTGATACAGTATGTTGTGTTAAGAAGCTATTTATGTATGTAATGAGAACCATTTACTAGATGATGAATCACTCTATGATTGCTTCCTTCTCCGCTGCGATACATACCAGTTATGTATCAATGGCAATAGATTAAAATATAAAATGAAATTCACACTCAGTTTCATCAACACATTAGTTTAGACTTTGCCTAGCCGATCTCAAACTCCCCAAATGTCCATGTTAATTCTCAGTTCAGAGAAACCCAAATTACCAATACTTTCGGCCATGTCTGTAGGTGATTTAGATTTGTCATAGCAAAGGGGTAAATACATATGCAATCAATTTCTGTTTTATGTGTGTATTTTACAGATTATATTTGTCACTTTGAAATTATGGACTTTATTTTTTATCAGAAACAGAATTTCTTGATTAAATCCATTTTTATTTAGTGTTGTAACCAGGGTTCAAAATTAGCACCATTTACCAGCGAAATGCTGGTAAAATATGCAGGTGGCTGGTAGATTATCTTCACTTACCAGCCAAAAAGCAATAGTAATCTATTGAGTGTCTGGTAAAGTTTGAACATTCACTAACCGTTTGGCTGGTGGATGAAAAAGTAAATTTTGAACCCTGGTTGTAACACAACAACATTGGGAAATGTCCAAGGAGGGTGAATACGTTTGAGTGCCACTGTATATCAATTGGAATATATATGAAATTCACAGCTCATACGCAATCATCCTACATTCTCACCACCCAATGTACTTAGTTGTATGCCAACTTTACAAATATGTGGATATGTCATCCCTTTACTTTGCTTTCCAATAGCAGCACCATTACACCAAATGCATTCTGGGTATGTTTAAATGGCCTTAATGAATGAAAGTGATTTGGATTGCTCGTTCTTATATTCTTTCTCCTCCTCAAGCTCCTCTGCATTCTCCCCTTTTTTACCCATTCTTCCCCATAATTGTCCTCTTCCCCCTTTCCTATTTCTCCCATTCACTCACTTCTTTGTCTACTCCTGCTTTTCTTAAAGGGAAGGGAGAAAATAAAGGGACAAGTTATGCAGGAGAGAGAGGAGCACTAAGGGAGCACTAAGGTAGCCTTTACGTAGCAGGGTACGAGTGCCCACTAGTGTCTGTAGCCAGCATCTGGAAGAAGGGAGAGACAAACAGGAAGATGCTGAAACAGGAGAATGAGTTTGGGTGAGAGGAAGAATCAATCAATCATTCTATCATTATATAATTGTATAATCTTTCTATTTCATTACATCACATTTCTAACATTTAATGAAACATTTCATGCTTATATGCTGTAAATCGTTGAGTTTGATTGAAGTTTTATTTTGAAATGTGTGTGTCGAGCAGTTGATCTGTTTTATGTGCAATATTACCATAATGTACAGTATTGGGCAAAAAGAAAGTTTAAGATGCTTTAAAAACAATGGAATTTAGTTCTAATTTATAAAACTATTAATATTACTACTAGTACATAATAGTACATCCCACACCCTCACATTTTATTTTGATTGTCCATAACAGCTGTTTCAGATAATCAGTTTGGTTCTATCAATGCATTTTAGTCTATGATCATTAGGACCTGTTTGTTATCTTAGTTTCAAAATGCTGTGGCCTTCATACAAACAACATCATTGTTTTTAACATAAAATTGGTCCATTGACAACTTCTTTAACAGATACACAAAATAAAAAACTAATGTCTGACTAGCGTAGAACCCCTATTATTATTATACACAGCAACTGTTTCGAAATACATTTTCTTTTCCAGTGTTATCATTGTATCAAACTGGATATATTTTTATGTGTCATAAAAATGATAGCTTTTTACCGAATATGTTTGTAAATCTTGTTTATATGTTTTATGTTTGTAAATCTTCCTTGAAATTTTTAGATCATAAGAAACCTGGAAAAACAGAGTTCTAGTGAGAGCACAATTTGAATTTGCTAAGCGAGTCACTCTGGCATTCAGTAATGATGCTAAACAGATAACAACAGCGCAACATTGCAAGATAGCTGCGGATGAACACCAGTTATTTGAAATGGCTTAAACAAGTTAGACTTGGCTTTTAATCTAAAAGAGGAACAGGAGACACGCTCGAATCGTACCTTTGCAAGAAGGACGTTTCTGCTGTTTTGCCAGCGGATACGGCAAGAGTTTTATCTACCAGTTAGCGCTGCTGTTGTTGTGACTGGTCGTAGTGTTATCCATTTGCGTGCAATGAGATTTTTTTTGCTTGTTTCCCCCCACCTCGAGTTGGACCATTATTATTACTCAGTGCCTTAATCTTTCGGATTTGGAAACTAGAAGTTTCTGATACTATGGGTGGTCGACAATAGGCTGACATTAGCTAGACATGTAAAAACAATCTAGGATGCTTAAGACTTTTGCACAGTAGGGGAGAGGAGGTAATATGACCCGTTTCTTACTACGTAGAAGATGGCGCCTTTGTGGATGGCTGCCGTTTCTCATGCTCCCAACCAACTTTGCGTTTTTATTGTTTTATTCGTATTATTGTTTTGCAATTTAGCTGAATCTGTTAGCGCTTTAATAACTAACTAATGACAGACAATCACTACTGGATATCAAAACCGTACTGGAATCAACATTTGTCAAAATCATCAAGTTCAGCGAACTCCCCGGAATACCCATTGTTGTGCTTACCTGTGCAAGCACCTGGCATACGACGCAGACGGAGAAAGCGTGGGAAGCGTGGTGGAGTTCTGGTTTGACTGCGGCAGCAGACAAACCGTGCTCCCCTCCCGAGTATTCTCTTAGCAAACGTCCAGTCACTAGACATCAAACTGGACGAGCTAAGGGGCAGACTAACTTTACAGAGGGACGTCAAGAACTGCAACGTACTGGCCTTCACTGAGACCTGGCTGGATCCCTTAATCCCAGATGCGGCCATTGCTCCGAAAGGGCTATCTATTCATCGGCTGGATCATACAACAGAGTCTAGCAAGAGCAGGTGAGGTGGTGTCTGCTTCATGGTGAACAATCTCTGGTGCTTGGATGTGGACTGTATTTCCTTGGGATGCTCTACTGATCTAGAGCATCTTACGATTAAATTTCGCCCATTTTATCTACCCCGGGAGTTTTCATCAGTCATTTTAACAGCTGTGTACATTCACCCCCTAGCCAACGCTGGGACGGCGCTCAACAAACTTTTTCGAGTTATCGATAGGCTTGAATGTTTACATCCGGAGGCTGCCTTTATTATTGCAGGCAACTTCAATGGCTTAAACCCGAAGTACTACCGAAGTACAGGAAACAAATCAACTTTCTGACGCGAGGAGCTAGCACACTTGACAATGTTTACTCTCCATTTCCTCATGGATACAAAGCCCTCCCCCGCCCTGCTTTTGGCAAATCAGATCACGTGTCGATACTGTTGCTTCCTGCCTACAGGCAGAAGCTGAAACAACAACAGCCTGTGACGAGGTCAATTCAGCGGTGGACGGACAAATCAGAAGCCGATTTACGTTATTGTTTCCTCACCACTGATTGGAATATGTCCCGGGAATCATCTGGGGGAAACATTGACGAATATACAGAGACAGTCACCAGTTTTATTGGTAAATGCTTTGATGACATTATACCTCGTACAACATTAAGAACATTTGCAAATCAAAAACCGTGGGTCAACAGTGGAATCTGTGCCATGCTAAAGGCACGGACTACAGCATTCAATTCTGGCAACATGGACAACTACAAGAAATCACAGTATGACCTCAGAAAGGCCATCAAAAGTGCAAAAAAACAATATAGAGCAAAAGTAGAATCTCTCTACCAGGGCTCCAACACCAAGCACATGTTGAGCGGTTTGAGGACCATTACGGAGTACAAAGGGGATGCGCACGGTGTGGGGGAGGTGTCAGCCTCTCTCGCAGAGGAACTTAACACCTTCTACTCAAGGTTTGAGAGAAACACTGATGGCTTGGACATTCAATGGAACCAGGGCGGGTGTCCACTTCAAGTAACCAGGGCAGATGTGTGTAAATACCTAAAAAGGATTGACAACTGGCAGATGTCTTCACTGATACATTCAACCTATCGCTACATCAGTCAGTGGTCCCCACCTGCTTCAAGAAGTCCATCATTGTTCCTGTTCCTAAGAAGCCAAAAGTCCTCTGTATGAATGACTACCGCCCAGTAGCACTGACGTCCACCATCATGAAGTGCTTCGAGCAGCTAGTCAAAGCCGACATCACAGACTCCATGCCTGCTACATTGGACCCGTACCAGTTTGCCTAGAGACCTAATAGATCCACAGAGGACGCCATCTCTCTGTCCCTCCACTCTGCTCTCTCTCACCTGGACAAAAGGAACACATATGTCAGAATGCTGTTCATAGACTACAGCTCAGCATTCAACACCATTGTGCCCCTTAAGCTTGTGGTGAAGCTCAGGGAACTAGGTCTCGACCCCGCCCTGTGCGGCTGGATCCTGAACTTCCTGATGGGCAGACCCCAGGTGGTGTGGATGGGCAACATTACCTCTACATCCCTTATCCTCAGCGCTGGTTCCCCCCAGGGTTGTGTACTGAGCCCGCTCCTGTATTCTCTCTTTACCAACGACTGCGTGGCGACTCACGCAGTCGAACACTATCATAAAGTTTGCTGATGACACCACCGTTATAGGCCGGATCTCTAATAACGACGAATCGGCCTAAAGAGACGAGATACGATCACTGTCTCTATGGTGTAAGGACAACAACCTTCAACTCAACGTCAGCAAGACTAAGGAGATGATTGTGGACTATAGGAAGCAGCGGCGAGGAGACCACGCCCCCATTATCATCAACGGGTCTGCAGTCGAGAGAGTCTGCAACACTAAGTTCCTCGGGGTCAACATCAGCGATGACCTGACCTGGTCCATCCACTCCAACATCGTGGTTAAGGAGGCCAGAAAGCGGCTCTTTTTCCTCCGCCGGCTAAGGAGATTCGGCATGAATGCACGGATACTCTCCAATTTCTACAGATGCACTATTGAGAGTATCCGGACCGGCTGTGTCACTGCCTGGTATGGCAGCTGTACAGCCCTCTACCGCAAGGCACTGCAGAGGGTGATTAAAACAGCGGAGCACATCATAGGGACTGACCAGCCATCCCTGCAGGATCTCCACACGGACAGGTGCATGAAGAGAGCCAAGCGGATAATCTCTGATCCCAGTCACCCATGCCACGAACTCTTCAGCAAGCTGCCGTCGGGCAGAAGGCTCAGAAGCATCCAGACCAAGACCAACAGGTTCAGGGATAGCTTGTTCCCACGGGCCGTCAGACTACTCAACACATAACCCCACAACTCTTTACTCCATCCTCACCTCATGCACACCTGCCACTTTACACTGTACATAGCTACCCTAGACTTTGGATATTTTTATAGGATCACTGCCACTTTGCTTCAACTGTACATAGCAACAAAACTACCTCAGACCTCGATTTATATTGCTATTTATATGTTTATAGGTTGTTATATTGTATGTTTCTAGATAGGTTTACTATTATTATTATTTTATCTGCATTGTTGGGGAGGACGGGATCTAAGCATTTCATTGCATACCTTGTTATTGTAATGACAAATAAACACCCTTGAACCTTGAACCTTGAACCTTATGTTGACCTATAGCCAGGGTAATATGACACAGTAATGAAACTAAATGTATCCACCTCAATTTAAACCTTAGCAGTGTCCCTAATCCGGATAGACAACCAACATATGGGGTCCCAAAAAAAAGTGGTCTTGTGGCTCAACTTGCCCCATGTTAGGGGTAAGTTCAGAATCAGAAAGATATTTTTTACCAAGTAAGTTTTACCAAAGTTTTTACCAATTGTTTTCTGGTCTATTGGTGCATGTATTTTTTTCATAAATCAAAAGTAAAAATGTTTAACCTTTCAGGCACAGGAACTTAGCAGAATGAGATTAGAATATTTACAGTATGTGCACAGGTATATGTATATAGTCTATATATGTATCTACAGTATATGACCAGTGTCATGTATATACTGTAATGTACAGTATAATGTAAGCAGCAGTATAATCTATTTCTTTTTAGCTTTTAAGCTTTGAGGGGGCAGGGAATGCAAGATATCTACAGTACAATGTCTATAACATACTGTGTGAACGTTTCAAGTTCCACTTAAGAGCAGGACAGTAAATAATGAAGTGTTTGAATTCAAGGCGTGTACTCAAATAGGGGATTTCCTTTCTTTCCCTTATTTTATTCCATGCATATAAGTCTCAGATATAATTTAGGATTCCGACTTGCAGGTCGGTAATGTAATTTATTAAGAAACAGAAATATAACTAAGGATGGCTCATGACCTGATGCACACTTTTACTAAACAAATATTTAAAACAAAACAACGCATGGACCATGTCCTGGCTCACTTGTACTTGGCTCCTGGGGAGGATTGAGAGGAATAGAACACAACAAACAATCAATCATAGCCTCTAGGCACATATTCCCGTTCTTCCGCCTTTTCTGGCCATCTCCCCCCATTCCTCTAGGTAAAGCACTTCTCGGTTCCTCCTACAGCGTCTCCAGCCCCTTAGAGTGCATCACCCATTCCTCTTCACCTTAAATAGACAGAACATTAAAAAAAACAACTGGGCTAATTAGTGTTACCTTCTCGCTCCCTCATCCCTCCAGGTGTTGCCCTTGTTCCATCTTGTCCTTTTCTGACTGTCCTACCCTCACAACTGTAATGTACAGCATAATATAAACAGCAGTATAATGTAAAAATGTTTATAAGGATTAAAGCGACTTTGACAAGGGCCAAATTGTGACGGCTAGATGACTGGGTCAGAGCATCTCCAAAATTGCAGCTCTTGTGGGGTGATACCGGTCTGCAGTGGTCAGTATCTATCAAAAGTGGTCCAAGGAATGAAAAGCGATTAACTGGTGACAGGGTCATGACTGGCCAAAGCTCATTGATGCACGTGGGGAGTGAAGGCTGGCCTGGTCTGATCCAACAGACGAGCTACTGTAGATCAAATTGCTGAAAAAGTTAAATGATGGTTCTGATAGAAAGGTTTCAGAACACTGTTTTTGGTGGCAAAAGCGGGACAGACAATATTAAGTCTTATGAGTCATAATGTTATGGCTGATCGATGTATATACAGACAGGTGACAAATAAAAGAAAAACCTAGATAAATAAGTAGATCACAGGTGTCAAACCGGTTCCACAGAGGGCCTAGTGTACACTCACCTAAAGGATTATTAGGAACACCATACTAATACTGTGTTTGACCCCCTTTCGCCTTCAGAACTGCCTTAATTCTACGTGGTATTGATTCAACAAGGTGCTGAAAGCATTCTTTCAAAATGTTGGCCCATATTGATAGGATAGCATCTTGCAGTTGATGGAGATTTGTGGGATGCACATCCAGGGCACAAACTCCCGTTCCACCACATCCCAAAGATGCTCTATGGACTGCCGCATACTGGATGTTTTTCCCTTTTCACACCATTCTTTGTAAACCCTAGAAATGGTTTTGCGTGAAAATCGCAGTAACTGAGCATACTGAGTATATATTGAAATACTCAGACAGGCCGTCTGGCACCAACAACCATGCCACAATCGAAGTTGCTTAAATCACCTTTCTTTCCCATTCTGACATTCAGTTTGGAGTTCAGGAGATTGTCTTGACCTGGACCACACCCCTTAATGCATTGAAGCAACTGCCATGTGATTGGTTGAGTAGATAATTGCATTAAGGAGAAATTGAACGGGTGTTCCCTATAAACCTTTAGGTGAGTGTATGCTGGTTATTGGTACTTTGTTTCAATTAGAGCCGAATTAAGACCTAGACTTCCGGGTGAGGGGTGATTCTGTACAATAAGTGACTTAATCAATCAGTCAACAACAAGGTAAGAGTGAAAACCTGCATTCACTAGGCCCTCTGTGGAAGTGGTTTGACACCTGTGTATAGTAAATTAACATAATCAACTTAGATGCTGTTCAGGGCATTTTACATTTGTTTTGGCATGGTTTGGGTCAAGTAATCCCATTAAAGGGAATGGTCACTGCAAATCATTACAAAGTTATTCTGAGTGATCACCTCTATCCAATGGTACAGCAGTGGAAAATTATATAAATTATTTTGCTATGACCTTCACAGTCACCAGATCTCAACCAATTGAAAACCTATAGGAGATATTAGACTGACTTGTTAGTGCTCTCCGGCACCAACATCAAAACACCAAATGAAGGAATATAATTGGACAGATGGTTCATTCCATCAAGTAGAGTTCCGTTGCACATTGAAGCTGTTCTAGTGGCTCGTAGTGGACCATCACCTTACCTAGACACTTGTTGGTTTTTCTTTAATTTGTCCCCATCTGTATATAATTAGGGAATAATTAAGTGAAATAATTAACAACTTCAATCAGCCAGAGGTGTGGCGAACCTGTCTGGAACAGTATGAAATAAATATTAATTATTATTATTCAGATTTGTTTCTTGATTAAGAATGGGTTTCTTCTATTTAAAAATGTGCCTTCAATTAAAGGTTAAGGTAAAAACAAGGGCAAATCATTCATTTAATATTTCTTAAATGTATTTAACTTAGCAAACACTTTTAAATAGTGCCAAACACTAGTTGTCCAGTGTGACCATGCAGTGTAGTGGTACAGTTAATACCCCTGACTCACATGTCCACTGGTGACGTTGATATGAGCCCTGGTTCGGTCAGCTGTTTGTGCCCATCCTATCTTTTTCCTATCTCCCTAGCCTCTCCTTCCTTCTCTTGGTTAAATAACATTAATAAGAAATACCCCCCAAAATATCTTAAAAACATAACAACTGTAAAATACTATTTCAGATCAGTAATAAACAACAGCTACAAATGATGTGCTTACAATAAACTGCCATTTAAGCATACTTTACAATTTTTAGGTTTCAGTTAAGTTCATAGTACTTCTGTCATCCCAGATTATGTGGTTGTCATTATTAGCAACAACATACACAAACACACACAGAGAGATAAAGAGGGACACCATGCAGTTATTTTGCCAGATGTTGTTTTGGGTCAAGATTTTTTATGCAAACAATTCTAAAAATGTGTAAGGGTAATCAATGTTGCCTTGACAAGCTAATGGCAGGGAGCCTGGAATATCCAACACTTATGAGATGGAAGTGAAAACTGCTTCTACCTTCAGAACTGTTTTAGACTTTGGAGTTACCAGTTGTTCTTAAATGGAGTTACTAGTTGTTCTTAAATGGAGTTACTAGTTGTTCTTAAATGGAGTTACTAGTTGTTCTTATTTGTTTTATACATATAATTGTTGGTGGGGGTATTTCTTATTTTACATTTTTATTGACAGGACAGGAGACAGTAAAACCCAGGGAGACAGGTAGGGGGAGACAGAGCGGCCTCATCGCCAGGGGGCATGTGTAAATCGGGAGTAGTACAGACATCTACACCAACTTTGGCATGTGTTACCAGTACTTACATGGAGTATTTACCAGCACTCACTAGTAATGTAGTAGTAAGTTAACACTCAACCAAAAACTAACCAGTTGGAGACTCCTGTTCTACAGTCAAACATGATTTTTAGGCTTAATTTCTTTTTTATATTACATAAAAATACAACCCCATTTCCATTTTAAAATTCAGTTCACTCTATACAATATAAAAAACACATTATTAACACATTTTGTGATGCTTTACTTTATTTTAGAAAATATACACTCCAAATTTCTAATCTGATGACTGCCACACTCCAAAAATGTTAGAACAGTCCACTGTTTACCACCGTATAATATCCTCTTTTCTTTTAATAACACTTATTAAGCATTTGGGCACTGAAGACACCAGTTGGTTAGATTTAACAAGCATGATTTTCCCCCATTCATCCATTTTACATGTCCTCAGCTGCGCAACTGTACAGGGCCTTTGTTACTGTATTTTACGCTTCATAATGCACCACACATTCTCAATCAGAGACAGGTCAGGACAGAAGGCAGGCCATGCTAGCACCCGCACTTTGTGCTTACGCAACCATGCACTTGTAATCCAGGAAGCATGTTTGTTGGTGTTGTCCTACTGGAAAATGCAGGGGGGCTTGTACGGCATTGCACTGGGCATGTTTAGCGGTCAGTCCATCTGGTGGGGGCCAAGAAGACATGTGACCACTGGGCTGGTCTGCAAGGATTACGGGGACCCGGGGGTTACCCCCCTTACCTGCAGCACCATTACAGCTGGTATCAGCTGCCATGCACTTTGAACAACTGCATGTTTGCTCCACCCATGAGGCAGGTGCCTCCAGCCCCCCTTCCATATTTACAATGATTTCTTTATGTAAACCTTGACCCAGCTAGAGATATAGAATTGCTTTACATTAAGTGATCCGCTAATTGGGCCATCCAATGCTGAGTGTCTCATTTCATTCCTGGATGACCTTTATAAAAGTTTTGTGCTAGGCAAGTAAAGAGGGAAAGTTAAGCAAAATATGTATTCCTCAACCTTATGGAGGAATTTCTTTCCACCCTCCACATGATCAGATGTCCCTCCAGGATTTAATGAACTTTGGAAGCTTGGAGGTTCTTTCCCAGGTGTATTGCAAGAGCGGCCATAAGGTGTGATGTGGATCAGAACCACCATAGCTATAATATATTTTTTATTCATGAACAGATATTCTAGTTATAAATATTGAACAAAGTTTTCCAGTTTATTGCTATAACAAATACTGTAGTATATTTTCTTTAACAATAAACAGGTAAAAATCCTGTTTTGAAAGTTGGTTTATGTAATAAAAATATATATACTTCATACATAATAAAAGACTAAATGATACATCTTGTAATGCTACAGTACCTGTTAGCGCTATTTAATTTAATTATGGTGTGACAAAATAATATTTTTGAAAGAGAACTTTTGTTAATGTTATGGTAGAATTAGTAGATTTTTAAGACATTTATTATTAATGTTTTTATTTACTGCATTTGAATTTGAAATGAACTGTTGTGTCAAGCTGCATGTTGCTCAAGAGTTGTGAAAAAGTGACCTCAGTATCTAGAAATGCAGTTAGCTTATCTTTAAAAAAGTAAATATCGACTGGAGATTGTTAGTGTCAAAGTGTAGGGTGTTTATTGAGGGAAAGAGTCCAGAGACAGTAGCTGGCAGATGGTACACTGTTTGCATTTATTGCTAGAATCTCCAGGAATGGAACTAAGACATGTTGCAGGGAAGAATTTATGAATATACATATAGAAATGTGAACCCTGTTGACCTACGTGCTCTTATTGGAGGCACGGACATTGAAACACACAAAACCAAAGACAGATCACATATATATATTCAAACGAACTAGACGGACTCACTGGTAATTACTGTGCACACGAACATCATGGGGAGAATTCCAAATACCAAAACAAAGCTTCCACACAGTGACATTGATACAATGCTCAACACCTGTCGTTAGTTTGGCAGCCCCATTTAACTGGACACGGCTGGGTGCAATCCTACTCATTAAGCCTTTCAAATACTGCCAAACTACCGACAGGTACTGTGACCCTTAAAGGGATATTACACATAAATAGGGAAAACACAACCACCATGCAATGCACTGAATGAAACACAAGGAACCAAAAACTAAACAATATATACAGGAATTAACTCAAAACTTAAAGGAGTCCATATCTCAGTTCATATATCACAGCCCACCCTGGGCTGGATGTAACCGTTTGTTTATTTAGGATCCAATTTAGCTCCTGCAATATTCTTCCTAAAGTCCTTACAACTCTCTTTTTAATGTGACAATACAATAATTAATACACACATCACAATACTTCATAAACAATAACCTACAAAAATAAGAAATTATAAAACAGAAACACAATATAATTTCATAACACAACTAAGACAAGGACAGACACATAGACAGGACAGCTCCACTAATGCAGTCATAGACATTCATATGTTAATGTTTAACATTAACAGTTACATCAACATTTTAGCATCACATATTATCTTTTTCATCTCAGGACACTTCTCACGCCTTCATATTTCCTTAAACCACAACCAATGTAGTTTCTATTCTTCTAAATTATTGTACAAAATAGATGATTTATTTGTTACAAGAATATTTAAAAAAAATATACGTGATGAATAAAGTAGTCTATTTTTTACAAAGAACCAACATAAACATTTGTGCATTGTAACAACAATTTGTTCTATATCCACACCTATATCCACACAATTTATATGCTCTATTTTGTACCAATTGCATTTTTGTTATTTTTTTCTTGAGTTGCATTAGATCAGGGGTGTCAAACCAGATCCACAAAGGGCCTAGTGTCTGCAGGTTTTCGCTTTTATCTTGTACCTGAATGATTGAATGTCACTAATTGGTTAGGATCTCGCCTCACCTGGCAGTCTACGTCTTAATTGGGCTCTAATTGAAAGGAAAGACCAAAAACCAGCATACACTCGGCCCTCCGTGGAACTGGTTTGACACCTGTGCATTAGATCATACAACTGAGCAGTAGTCAAGACTCAAAAATGTTAAAGCTTGAATTACTACCTTTGTTGAATGTTGTGACAAATATGGCGCACATCTCTTAACAACAGAAATCAACATCAAACAACATCTCTTAAGGCACTAGAAAATAGATGGTCTAAAACAAAAGATGACTTCATGCAATCGATTAGAAGAAAATTCATTTCTTAATTTAACTATGCATTATAGCTGTGAAAATCAACTTAAAATAGGTGAGATTCATTTATTTGTTTGTTTTACTCATCGAGGGAATAAAATGGGTAGTTGTGTACCTGAGTTGAACACTCTAGGAAGGTACTAAAGCTGTCTGCCGTATTTGGGATTGACAGGTATAACACCCCACACCCACATCACCTGGTTGAATATTTGAATGTATGAACTTCTTTATGTCCTAGCATTTCACATATTTTCTCCAAATATAGACTATTCACACTGTGTGGTCTATAACAATAGCCATTCAGACTGGGCTTCAAATGTGGAAGTTGTACTTGGAGCCATAGTGCCTCTACCACTGTTGGCATTATATATTTTTTAATTTGTATTGGTATATGATCCTGAATAGAAAAATGGGAGTATCCCAAAATTTTCATCCTTATACACAATACTGTATTTGGTCTACACCTAAAATGAAATAAATACAATTATTTAATTACTTATGTGTAACTTTTTTTCATTCCAAACCTCACAGTCTGTGTTGAACACATTCCATGACTATATAAATCAGTCAAATCAAATAGATTACTAAACCATTCCAAGGGAAATAAACACTTTACCCAAATACAGTCTTTTAATGCGCCTTGTCCTTTGCAGCATCTTCTTTGTCAGTAAATCCTTTCAGCAGGCCAAAGCAATCATTTTCCACCTTTCCATTTCCTTCTTTTATTTTTCCCTCAGACTTCTCAAGATTTAATGACTTTGTTATAGTAAGTTGCTGCCTCATCCCTGTCCTTTAAATATTTTGTCTCGCCCTTAAAGGTAATGATAAGAGTGGCTGGATGAATGATCCCATTTTTTTCCTCAGCTTCGCACAGTTTAGCTCTGACCTCCTGGACCTGGGATCTTTTCTTCACCATCTCAGCAGCTAGATATGGAAAAATCCTCACCTTTATTACTCTGAAGATTATCAATCCTTCGTCTTTGGCAATTTTAATAATAGCTTCTTTGGTCGCATACCTTCGCATTCTTACGATCACCGTCCTGACTCCCTCTTTGGTCGGCGGCCCAACTCGGTGGGCAATTTCCACATCAGGCTCAGCTGGGAGTTTTTTTCCCTTTGAAAACCTCCTTAAAAAGTTTTCCTTGAAATCCGTGGGATTGCCTTTTTCCACATCTCGATACAGTCCAAACACCAGACTCCAGTCGTTCACCGCTTTCTCTCAGGCCTTTATTCTCTTTTAGGAGAAATTCACTTGATTTCTCCAATGATGTAATCCAATCCTCAATGTCTGAGAGAGATCGCTCAACTTCCACAAGTTTCATGTTGCATTCTCTTAAGTCTGTTTACAAATATGACATGAACTAAAGATGGAATTCATCCACATGGAGAGCGGAAAAGTAATAAATATGATAATTGGTGTGTTTTTCAGCTTTTTATTTACATTAGCTGCATGGAAACCACAAAACCACAGTAGAGGTCTGCAGTGTTCACAACTCAAACCCACAAGTTAATTTAAATATATCCAATGACACTTTTCATGTTAACTTCATCCTGATGTCAGCCTGCATGGTCTAACCTTTCTGAACGGTTTTGCATTTCTATAAACACATATTAAGTAAGAATTACACTAGCAGGGTTGCCAACTTTGGGAGTTTGGCTGGCGTGAGACTCGGTAAAATTTCAGTGCGCGCGCATGCGCGTGCTTGCGCGCGGAGTACACTTTTGTTAACCCTAATTTTAGAAATGTCAGTCCTTGTTTACTTAGTATAAACCGTGATTTATGCAAAAAAACAGCTAATAGAATGGAAACGCTAATTTTTTTAATTCTGAAAGCGTCAGAGTCACGCCAGATGCGTGAGAGTTGGCAACCCTGGCAGTGTGCTCCGACTCCCAACCATGTTCCGAATCTAACGGTACGGATCCACTTTTCCGACACGACTGTCTGTCGCGTCGCATCTCGCTCTATTCCTATGGGTGACGTCACGCGACTTCAACGTGCCCGCATAGCATCCCGGGAAGGCAGCACTGCATTTGAGAAAATGTTGCGCGACAGAAAAGATGAAAATTCCCAGCTTTATGCAAATGAATCCGTTGAACGCGAAG
>JACXGM010016659.1:0-20292 GCA_016801145.1 Umbra pygmaea | reverse complement strand
CTACCCCCTCACCTACCTCCTCTCCTACCTCCTCACCTACCCTCACCTACCTCCTCACCTACCTCCTCACCTACCTCTTCACCTACCCCCTCACCTACCTCCTCTTCTGCTCCATCCTGGTTTTGCTCCCAGCTGATGAGGTCCCTTTCTTTCTCGCCGCTCTCTACTTCGCCTCACTGCTGTTTCTCGTCTTCTCTGTCCTCTCCTCCACGCAGGTTTAGTCCACCTGCTATAGCCCCCCCCAAAAAAGTTGTTTGGAAAACTAGGATGACTTTTCCCCGGTTTCCTCCTTGATGTGTGGGGGGAGTGGCTGGCCCATGTCTGCGCTAGAGAGTACGTGTTCCTCACTCCAGTCAGCGGCCGCGTCTGCACTGCCACACACCCGGTAGGGAGAGTCGAAGGCACCATACACCTCTTCTGCTATCCCGCTGTTGTGGGAATAGCGGGCATAGTCCTTCGACTCAAATATACTCTCGAAAGTGGCACAGAAAACATATCGCAGGTTTCCTGTGCCAGTCGGCTGCACCTCTCTACTTACTGTAGTAACAGTATCCACAATGAGCGACAGCTACCTGTTCTTTGAATTATGGCAGATCGCAACTGATGAAAAACATGCATATACTGCCACTTACTGTGCCGGTGTGAGGCCGGTCACGGCCCACTCAATTCAAATTCTCCTAGCTAAACTAGTCACCCTAAGAAATTTAAATACAGCCCTAGACAATAACCCTGCCCAACATACCTCTCCACACACTGACTCATGCTACCCTCAAACTCCTTCCTACCATCCAACAAACTCAGATCCACCCACAGAACTGAAAACAACCAATCTGGCACACACCCCCAAGCCACCAGAGGCCCCACCAACACCTCACTTAAACCATTATCCTCCACCAACTTCTCAATCACCCACTCAAACACCTCTGTCTTACCTACTACACGCTCCCAGCAATCACCCACAGCTACCACCGCCGGATGACCTTCCACACTACCCATCAATTGTGCCCAGTAAGCCAGTGTAAGTTTATCCCGCCGCATACCCAATGGCATCTCCCCTGCCTCCACCTGCAAACCCTCCACTGGTGAGGTCTTAACTGCCCCCAAACATAACCTCAAAGCAGCAGCTTGAACCACATCCAGGACCTTCAGGACCCACTCAGCTGCAGACCCATACACAAAACACCCATAATCTAAAAGTGACCTAATAAACAGCTGACATAGACATAACAATGCACTATCATATGCATACAGTGCAACCCTAACCCGTGGCCCTGTGCCCCAAACATATCAACATTCATCACCTCAAATAATACCGGGCTAATCATACTCCCCTGTGGCGTCCCATTGATAACCCCAAACGTCCTGAACCCACTCTGTGCTGCACTCAGAAAAAACCTTTGCTCCAAAAAATACAGTTCTTTTACACCTGTGCAAGGCTTTCACCAATTCATACATAGTAAACTCAACATCCAACACCTCACCCGTCTCACCCCTCCTCACCATGACATCACCATGTGTTCTAGGTACATCTTCTTGCCTTCTCTTACCCTCCTCACTAATATGTTCACCCCGGTGCACAGCCTCAAACGCCCTACCTATAACCCTCCCAATAGTTGAACAGAACTCCTGCCACACCTCCCTTCTAGCTGTTTTAATCACCCTCTTTGCCACTGCTTTCTTCTGTTGATAATCCCTTACATTACCCACCACCAGACCTACCCTCAGCACCTTTAACGTAACATCCCTCTCCCTCACTATTTCCCCACAGTCATCCATCCACCCTCCTCTGACCTCAACCTTTAGCCACCGGTATCGTCAGCACTGCTGCTGCTAAAATCTCACCCGTCACTAACTCTGCACACACATCAACTGACTCATCTTCTAACACCAGCCCACACACCCTTTCACACACACGCTCATACTCCTTCCAGTCTGCCTTCCCAAAACACCACTCTATCCTGTCTACACACCCCTACCTCTACTCTACACACCACAGAGTAGTAATCACTTCCTACAATCTCAGCCGCATCTCTTAACTCACACCTCCCCGCTAACGAGGCAGAGACACCAGTGTCAAATCTAAACAGGATTCCATCCCCTTACATCAATCCTAATGCTCCTCCCATCATTCATACACACCAGCCCACAACACCCCATAGTCCTCCACCGTCCTTCCATTACCATCTGACCCCATACCTCGATATGAGCATTAAAGTCCCCACACCACATCACCATCACCTCACCTCCTATCAACCTCTTCCAAACTCTCCACCACCAGCTGCTCATAGGGGTTATAATAATTAACAATCCTAATATTCTCCCTAAGACCCATAACCTCTATGCCCACACAATCTGAGACCTGAACCTCCACCTGTCTATAATCCACCCCCCTTAATAAACGTAGCACAACCCCCACCCATGCCCTCCAATCTATCACACCTGACTGACCTGAACCCTGGATTTACAAAATCCAAACTAGGTTTAAGCCAAGTTTTCATTTTGTCTTAATTAGGGACTTCCCAAAACTTGTAAACTCATCATGTAACTGGAATGTAACTGGAATGTAACTGGAATGTAACTGAACAGTAGCTTTACCCAACACTGCATCCAAACCATACAAACATACTTTCTTTATTTGAAACAAGACAATTATTATATAGTATATCGGTCAAGGTTTAGTTATAACTCTGGAATATTGAAAGATGGAAATTAATGGTCTAATATTATGAGTGCTTTATTTAGGTAATTTTGCTTCTAAAAGGGGGGACTAGTTAGTGAGTCGCACGCATGGAAGTAAAGAGGAAAAAACACATGTCGCTCTGAAATGGTATAATGCTCTTAAAGGGGATAATTAAGCACTTACCTGGAACTGGAACAAGGTATTGTGTGTTTGATTTGTTGCTTTTTCTGCACACAAGGCACAAACAGAGTTGCTTAAGGTATGCAAACGCAGATTTGAACAAGCCAGCTTTATATTGGAAGAAGGTGCTGTGACTGGTGAAACAAAGATGGAGATATTTGGTCGTAACAAGAGACGTTATGCATGGCGGCAAAACAGGTGGAGGTTTCCTCATGCTGTGGGGCTGTGTGGCCAGTGCCTGTAGTGGGAATCTTGTTAAAGTTGAGGGTTGCATGGATTCCACTCAATATCAGTAGATACTTGAGAATAATGTAGAGGAATCAGTCACAAGGTTGAAGTTACGCCGGGGCTGGATATTTCAACAAGACAACGACCCAAAACACTGCTCAAAATTTAATCTGGCATTTATGGAGAGGGAGAAGTACAATATTCTGGAATGTTGTCCCCAGACCTGAATATCATTGAAAATATCTGGGGTGATTTAAAGCGGGCTGTACATGCTCGGCAACCATCAAACCTAACTGAACTGGAGATGTTTTGCAAGGAGGTATGGTCCAAAATACCTTAATCCGGAATCCAGACACTCATGGCTATAGGAAGTGTCTAGAGGCTGTATTTTTGCTTAAGGAGGCTCAACTAAATATTGATGTGATATTTCTGTTGAAGTGCCCACATTTATGCACCTGTCTAATTTCGTTTGGATTCATATTGCACATTTTTTATTCATACAATGAACCTAATTTCACTTCATATTACTGTGTCCCTCAGTTATTTGATAGATCAAAATGACATTACTGATCCAAACACCCACTTGTTTATAATTGAAAATCATGGAAATTGTCAGGGGTGCCTACACTTTTGCATACCACTGTATGTAGTTTAATCTATTCCACTGTGAAGAAGTGCTTAAATGTATTGTTATCTCTTTGTCATACAAAGTCATGCTAACATTAGTTTGTCAGCATTGTTAATACTGATAGAGGATATGTCACAAATGCTTTTCTGAATGGTCATAGGAATGGTTAATGTGGCCTTCGGGTAATGTTTATGTTTGTAAGAGCTAATTTTGTTATTTATCTGTCCTGTAGCTGTAACGTTGCCACAATCCTCTTCTCTCCCAAATGCACCATCTCATCCCAGTACTAACGGTAATACCAATTCAAATGAACGCATCCCTCTAATTCGGTCTCAATCACCGGAATATTGAATATTGATCCTCCTGTCTGTATAAAAACCCTCCAGTGCCAAGCAGTCATCGTGAGGTATTGTTTGTATTGAAAAGTCAATATACTGAGCATTTATTCTGAACTGTTTTCCTGGCTTGACCCTGTTTTTGATATCCCGTTTTCACTGTTTACCGGACTAACCCATTGTACCTCTGCCTTGTCTTTGATCCACCGTGTACCGACGCTCCGCCTGCCTGGACTACGCCGCCTGGAACTAACCAATCCTCTGCCTGTACTGAGTGCCCTGTCTGGTAAAAACAACCCTCTGCTTGTCTTGAGAACCCGCCTTGTGTATCGACCGTCTGCCTGTTCCGACTGCCCTTTTTTCCTGCAGAAACCATACCATTTCCTTGTCTGAGAACCTGCCTTGTGTATCGACCCTCTGCCTGTTCTGACTGCCCTGTTTTTGTGAAGGAAACCATACCATTGCTTTGTCTGAGAGCCAATCTTGTCTACTTTGGATATTTTGCCTATTAAAAATATATTATTGTTGTGGAGAGCTTGTTGGGATTTTTTAATTACAGTAGCTCTTATGGTGTTTCATGAAGAAAAGTTATAAGGAAAGAGAAAGTAGATTTGTGTTCGAAACAAGGCTGACGGCTGAACATAAATAAAGGCTTCTAGAAAAATCAGTAAGCTTCACCATTGTCTGGCGACCCTCCAAGGATAAGTCTCCTCAGACCATCACTGACCCACCGCCAAACCAGTCATGCTGGAAGATGTTGCAGGCAGCATAGCATTTACCACGGCATCTCCAGACACTTTAACCTCTATCACACATGCTCAAGGTGAACCTGCTCTCATCTGTGAAGAGAGCTGGGTGCCACTGGCGGACCTGCCAATTCTGGTACTTTCTGGTGAATGCCTATCGAGCTGCACAGTGCTGGGCTATGAGCAAAGGTCCCACTAGAGGATGTCGGGCCCTCATGCCACTCTCTTGGAGTCTGTTTCTGACAGTTTGGTCAGAAACATGCACACCAGTATCCTGCTGGAGGTAATTTTGTAGGGCTCTGGCAGTGCTTCTCCTGTTCCTCCTCACACAAAGGAACAGATACCGGTCCTGCTGTAGGAGTGATGACCTTCTACGGCCCTGTCCAGGTCTCCTCGTGTAACGGCCTGTCTCCTGGTATCTCCTCCATGCTTCTCAGACTGTACTGGGAAACACAGCAAACCTTCTTGCAATGGCACGTATGGATGTGCCATCCTGAAGGAGCTGGACTACCTGTGCAACCTGAATGGGCTGCAGGTACCGCCTCATGCTACCAGTAGTGACATGGACACTAGCAAAATGCAAAACTGAAGAATCAGTCAGGAAGGATAATGAGAGAGCAATTGTCTGTAGCCACCACCTGCAAAACCATTCCCTTTTTGGGGGTTGTCTTGCTGTTGCCTCCAGTGCACCTGTTGTCACTTTCATTTGCAGCAAAAAAGGTGGCATTGATTCACAATCGCTTATGCTTCCTAACTGGACAGATTGATATCCCTGAATTGTAACTGACTTGGTGGTATACTGTGATGATTGTGTGTTCCCTTAATTTCTTTGAGCAGTGTATACTTCTGCAATATTAGCTTAGTAAAAATACTGTTTAATTGGTTGTGTACAATTCACAATATGACTCGTATTTTGAGTATTTGAAAGGAATTTGAGACATGTATTCAAATACATTGTTTGTGCCATAGTTTATTGAAAATATCACCTAAAATAGCAGCATTGTTGAACATCTAGAGCTACAACGTCTACTAAGCCAAATATGCAGTATGAGATTTGCAAACTATTCAATTATTTAGTACTTTTCACTATTAAGTGAAATAATAATTTAATTGCACTATACAAATTAATATCTTTGTTTTTGGTACCTGTTTTGCAGCAGTTGTAAATACAATTCCCACAGGGGACCAGTATGGAATTAGTATGATAATATAATCTGTTTTGAAAATTGCTGTAGTGACTGAATTACTTGTGAATGTACTGTTGAATCATAGTTCCCTGATGTCATTTAAGATAAACTTCTACTGTGACTGATGACTAAGTTATTTGTATATTAAGATTGTTACTTTGCACTGTGTTGTATGCCTGGCAGAGCCAAAGCCACAGGTTTCTCCCCTATTGCTGAATCATAATGCAAATTCTTTACATGTAGATTAGCCCCCTAAGCTGTAAAGTGAGGTGAGAAAACCATTTACTGTTAAGGTAGAGTCACTGCAGAGTTTTCTGAAGATAATTTCTCTGACCTTTAAATAAAGTATCGCTTTCACTAAAGATCCAGAGAAGCTTCTGTGCATGTACAATGCTCAAAAGAATTTAGGGAATCATCACAGTATAACACCAAGTCAATTAAACTTCAGGGATATCAATCTGTCCAGTTAGAAAGTATAAGTGATTGTGAATCAATGTCACCTGTTTTGCTAGCCTAGAAATCTAGACGCACCCTAGCGGCAGCAAATATAATTTGCAGCTAGGGTCAGTCTAGAAACTCTCCGTTGACTTGCGAGCTGGAAAAAAACAAATTCTGGTCAGGCCAATCACAACGTGTAGAGTCGGTGGGCGGGCTTAACGTAATTACGGGAAAACAAAGAAATGGTTGCTGCTGCTGGCGAACAGCGTTCTTTCGAATCGGCTTTGGCTGCGATTCAGGTAGACTTGGAGTTAATCTTTTCTTTTAGAAAATAACAAAGAACGGCACTGAAGTCATTCTTACAAAAGGAAGATGTGTTTAGAGTTTTGCCGACCGGACACTTCGTAGCTCTGGTTGGTTGTCGCACTATCCTATTGCGTGCATAG
This sequence comes from Umbra pygmaea, assembly GCA_016801145.1. Classification (NCBI taxonomy): domain Eukaryota; kingdom Metazoa; phylum Chordata; class Actinopteri; order Esociformes; family Umbridae; genus Umbra; species Umbra pygmaea. Next base: position 13,424 of record JACXGM010016659.1, on the reverse strand, counting down.
GGAATTTGAAAGACAACCGTTTATCCCGCCCCTCGGATTGAGCACTGCCAATGGTGAGTTCCCAGACCCAGCATCTTGATGTGGGTCTTGCTTGTAAGGCTACTGTTTTGCTGAAAATGAAAGTGACTGACAACAGGTGCACTGTAAAGGCCACAGCAAGACAACCCCCAAAAAGGGAATGGTTTTGCAGGTAATGGCCACAGACAATTGCTCTCTCCTTCCTGTCATATTCTTCTTCAGTTTTGCATTTTGCTAGTTTGGCATTCGCCAGAGGACACCAGAATTGGCATGTCCACCATTGTAGCTCCATTCTCTTCACAGTTGAGAGAATGTTCACACTGAGCACATGTGACAGATGTGACAGTCTGGAGATGCCGTGGTGAATGCTATGCTGCCTACAACATCATCTAATGTAGCATGACCGGTTTGGCAGTGGGTCAGTGATGGACTGAGAAAGCAAATCCTTGGAGGGTCGCACAAACCTCCATGTGCTAGCCAATGGTACTGTGACTGCAGAACCATCATCAGACCTTACACTAGTGCAGTGGGACCTGATCTCCTCCTGGTGCAGGACAATGCCTGGTGTCATGTAGCCAGTGTTTGTAGGCAGTTGCTGGATGACAAAGGCATTGAGGCCATTGACTTTCCCTCTCATTCCCCAGACCTGAATCTAATTGAGAACTCTGGGACATTATTATGTCTCTGTGCTTCTGACGCTGTCAAGTTGCACCACAGATTTTCCAGAAGATCACTGATATCCTGATCCAGGACTGGGAGGAGATCCCCCAGGACACCATCCACCATCTCATCAGGAGCATGCCCAGATGTTGGGAGTGCATACAGGCACGTTGAGGCCATACACACCAATGAGTCACATTATGAGTTGCCATGATGAAATTCACGCAAGTTGGATTAGCCTGTGACTTGAATTGTTTACTTTTTCCATGTGAGTTTGAATCCACGCTGAATCAGTTGGTAATTTTGTTTGCCATTGTCCATTGTTATGGCATTTTGTTGTCAACGAGTTTCACAGTGTACAGTAATGATTATAACCTTTAATATGTTTCATTCACTAAGACCTGATCTGTGATTTGAGTGTTCTCTTAATTTTGTTGAGCAGTGTATTTTTGTCCTTATTTTTAAACAGCTCCACCTCTGGGTTAGCCACTCATAGCTGATAATCAGAGTTTGACAGTTGTCATCTGTGTGGCTTGGTATGCTGAATGAATCCAGAAATACCATCAGCCTACTGCAGTGGTCACCAATCCTGGTCCTGGAGATCTACCATCCAGACTATTTTCACTTTAGCCAAAATTTAGCACACCTGATTCTACTAATTAGCTGGATGATGAGCTGAACTAAGCTACGTTGTTTGCAGTTGAAGTGAAAACTTACAGGATGGTAGCTCTCCAGGACCAGGATTGGTGACCACTGGCCTACTGCTATTTGTCATATTGTTGTCTGAGAAATAACAACATTGAACAACCAGTCTGTCTCCCTAGACCATTCAGACTGTTGATTTTTGGAATGTTTGTTCAGATGGCCACAGTATTTTTTATCTGTCTAATGTCATACATTCATAAATATAATGCAAAGATGTGGACTACATAATCAGGTTGGTCAAACCAGAGCAGCGTGTGAGAGATGTGAAAGGAAGGATTCAGCCATAGGGGAGGCTATTATTATGTAAGTATTACTGTCAAAGTCTGTATAGACAATAATTATGAAATAATGCCTGGATTTAGATAACGCTTGACCAACGGTTTCTTTAAAAAGTAGGTAAGGACTTCATAAAACAAAACAAGATAAACAAATAAAATGAACTTACGTGTTTGACTAAGCCCCATTGGCCTCCTCAGAATATGGTGATGGATCTATGAGTGGTCCTTTTCAGTGAAATTATTAATTAAAGGATAAGCAATATGTAAATATTTATTCCAAATATATCCACAGGTTAAAAAAATATTACTCAATTCAATACAGATGGCATCTCAATTGATACAAAAATACAGCCTGATGAATGTATGTTTGTGCAGACAACAATTTTGAGTTAAAAATAACATTTGCTCTTATTGTTTGAGACAAAGAAAAAGAGGTTCAAGAAGTTGTAGGCTTTTAGTTCAATGCAAAAATAGAACATATTTACAATGTTTGACAGTGGACCTCCTCTTTGTTACAACACATTGACAATGACAAAACAGCATTGATAGAGAACACGTCGGGCATATGAAAATTGTGCAACAGAAATTCTGACTGTTTCATTCAAGTTTTTTTAATATTAAATGATTCAATTTGAACAGCTACAATAGTAGGGTTTGTACCTAGGACACTGGTTTGATTATGGCCCAGCCAGTCTTTGTAAACATTGTGTTATTGCCCGTAACAGAGATGTAAATATGACTCACATTGGCTGAATATTTCCGAGGCAGTTTTCACATTGACTATACACCACTAGTTTGAACCGGAAATAAGACTTGTTGTGTTTTCGTCCTTTATAATCTTTTATGTATATCCTTCATGTATCTGGCTGTGGTCAGAAATGAATTGAGTTAATAAAAAAGTGTTAACAAAACCAGTCAGATGATATGAAATGTTCTAGACTCTGTACTGTTTGGTCCTGTCACCATGGACAAACACGTAGAGGTAGATATTAAAGAACAATATCTAGCTCTTGAATTTATGAATTTTTATAAAATAAATCAGCAATTAAATTAAACATCACACTGCTTTCACAGAGGCATCATTTTCAGTTCCACTAGTATATTTAGCACACTTGCAGTTTACAACAACAGAGTGTAATGGAGCTGAACGATGCTTTTCTCTTTTGAAAACTACTTTAATGTCTATTTTTACCAATTGGCACCTGCAACTTAGCACAGGTTAGATAAATAACATAGTAGAAAAGAATCAGATGCTAACAAATAAATATTTTAGATTTCTGAATGATTTTCTGGCCATTTTTAAATTTGAGTTTATTTTTGTTGGTTCTGTGTATCTAAGAATCTTCGGGGTAAAACCTGTACTGTTTTTTTGTAATTAAAATGGTCAAATGAGGATCCTTGGCAGAAAGTAAGTTATCAAGCAAGAAAGTTGCCATGACTCATGGCAAGGCCAAATTGTTTTATTGCCTGCAAAGATTTTAAACAATGTTTTTATAGGTAGACCAACACAGGCTGAAAGGGGCATTATCATAATTTCCCTAATTTCACAGTATTATTTCACCCCATATTGTGGAAAATATGTAAACAGTGGAAAATGACAGTGACTTACATAAAAAAAACATATTTTGGAATAAGTGTTCGGATAAGAATTAGTGAATTAGTGAAACATAAGCCACCAAATAAGGAGTAAGGCCAGACCGTTTTATTTCTTTTGAGAGTGCAAGTTTCATTTTTTACCTTTTTAAAGCAATAAAAATAAAAGTTTTTTACTTTGCTATAGTCTTGTTTCTTCCCCAATGTAAATAAATACATTGATTAACATTTACTGATGGTATGCTGGACTAGCCTGGCTGACACCTGACTCAAAGTCCTTTTGACTTCAGAGTCTGTAAAATGTGCTTAGAGGTTGTCGGCAAGGGGAACTGACAATAAAGAGAATACAGACTCCTTTAAGACATTGTTTTCCGCTAGTTGGATATCCCCATTTCTAACCATGATCTATGTTTTACTCATCTACAGTAGGCTTTGCAAATTGATGAGGAAGCTTGGTGCGTTTTGCATACAACTATTTAGTAGATAGAAAAGCTCACACATTGAATATTGTGGTAACAATAGGCTCCTGTCCAGGCCAGTGAGACACAGTGGTCCCTACGCTGTGAGTCATGTGGGTGACATCAGCCAGCCTAATGGGGACACCCTGCATTCAACTTCCAAAGGCTCAGTTTAAAGGTTAGCAAGTAGTCTCTCTTCATGGGGATTTTTTAGATCCTATATTAGCTCATTATTGATCACAATTTAAATCCAAATCTGTATATAAATGGAGATATAGATTGTCAACATTTTATTAATTTAACACATTTTGACACTAAGAAATCTCCATAGTTATATATATAATTAATGCCCCACAGTCACAATGGATAAAAACCAAAGTGTGGCTTTGACACAAAATAATGTCCAATACTTCATTCTAATTTGAATAGATGTAATTAGTTATTGCTTTTCATTATAAAACACAGAGGTCACACAGAGACCTCTTGGTCTTTGGAGAATACCATGTAAAAACTAAAACCTTTTAAAGTGAATAACTATTGGCAAATACAGGATAGTGATTATACTGATAAGGTAACTAGAAACACAACAAACAACATTGCCTGCTACTTAATAGCATTAAAAACAGCCCTTGCAATGCATAATTATATAGCTGTACCTTGTGCTAGTCCTAAGTACTGAACTGAAGGCTGTGAATATATCAGGTTTGTAGTGGTCAATATTGTGGATTACAGATTGACCTGAGTGGATGGCTCTTTATCCTATTGTGCTTTAGCTACTATCATTCATGTGGTTCTCATTTCAGTTTACTGAAAGCTTTGCATTGAAAAGGCACTAATAGCTGTATATACAGTATATTATTGTGAGCATTTTAAATATTTTCACGAGATGTAGCTGGATGCGTTGTAGCTACTTGTCATTGTGACACTAATGCTGCTGGGCTGATTTCATACAGGTTTTTGTTCTGGTCTCCATTTGCTTCCAGCGTATCTCTTCCCCAGTTCATGTTGTGCTTAAGAGTCCCTTGACCAGCACTCTCTTCCTCTTGTTTGAGTCCATCAACAAGCTCTGTAACCATATCCTCTGCTTTGTACTTCCTGTCCATCCCTGCAGGGGACCCAGGAACTAGATGGTGGTTCTGCACAAATCCCTCACCAGACCCTGACAAACTACATGACTCCTTCACATTTCCACCTTTCATCTCGTCCTCCTCTTCCTCTTCATCTAATCGACCTCCAATCCCCCCATCTAGACTGGAATCACTTAGAAAAATATGGTTTTCCTCCATGGAAAGGGGTGTGCCCCCACTCCTGTGGCCAAGATCAGTGGACCCTCCTGGTGTTAGAGGAAGCTCCTCCCCCGCCTCGTGGTCCTGGTCTCGGCTGCAGTAAGCGTACCGATGGTTCATGTGTTGTGAGTAGGAGCCTGAGTGGGAGAAGCGTTTGCCACACTTGTCACACTGGTAGGGTTTCTCCCCAGAGTGTAGCCGGCTGTGTTCGATCAGGTGGTGCTTGTGTTTGAAGGCTTTCTTGCAGGTCTTGCACTCGTGAGGGCGCTTACCTGTGGGAATACAACAGCACTGTCACATGTGTAGATGTGAATACAACAGCACTGTCAGATGTGTGAACACCGGCAGGTTAGGGTTCACATCCCCAATGCATATTTTACCAAGCTGCTTTTATTTGATTCAGGTTAACTTTATTTATACCAGGTCAGCCATTTGAGAATCAACTCTCATTTGCAATGAGCTGGCCAAATGCATAACAGAGCACTACAACACAAAGTTACACAGAGTACTGAAAAAAAATCAAGCATAGATTTTTATTGGGTAGAGAGGTATAGAGGAGAAAGGAAAAGAGGAGATTTGCCTGCGGGACTTATAAATACTCTGGTACCAGTGAGGTGAAAGTTGCGTTGGCAGCAATGGCCAATTTTTCCTACCCCTCTGCTAAAACCCCTGTCAACATCAGTTATATAACTATCATGTTCCACTTTTCCTTTTTTGCTATTTAGCTGTACATTGCATTTTTATTTTGGATAAAATCTGCCCGATCATGGAAATGTTTTATTATTAGCAGTGGAACATAACACACGGGTGCAGCAGATACCCAACACGAGAAAGTCCCCAAACAGCAGGTGGCATAGTTGGCGGTCCGCCCGGCGTTTTGCTCATCGTTTAATAAACGGTCCACAGGTGGCAGAGTGGTCCACCGGTGGGTGAACAGCGTTTTAGACTTAGAAAAATTGTCTAAAATATACAAAGATTTGGCATTTTTCTGAAATATAAATATATATTTTATAACTGAATTTTCACCTGTTTGCTCTGAATACCAATGTCTGCAATATGACTACATTTCTATAAATATCCAGTAAACCAGGTAAAGAATGCCTTATCATTATCAATCAAGGGTTTAAAAAATCCTAGTCAAGTTGACATTAAATGCAAAGGTACAAGTTGTCACTACTTTTTAACTTTAATATCAATCAAATGCTTTCAAATACAATATATTTAACAGAATAGTTAGTCACTGGAGACTAAGGACATACCTGTGTGTTCGTACTTATGTCGGAGCAGAATAGTTAGTCACTGGAGACTAACAACATACCTGTGTGTTCGTACTTATGTCGGAGCAGAGAGCTGCTTTTCTGGAAGGTTTTTTCACAGATGTCACAAGCGTACAGGCCTTCGTCTGTCTTTTTTAGTCTCTTCCTGCCCGGTCCCCCATCTCCATCTCCCCCTTCCTCGATCAGAGAAATATAGTCCAAGCTCCCGTGGCCCATCATTTCATTCTGTTGGTTAGAGACATACGTATATATGATTGGAGAGGTTATGTGATGTGAACCATTTGTGTCACAAATGTCATAACAATGTTTGAATATGTTGTAAACTGACAGAAAAGAGTGAAGACACTACTCAGTTCATTCAACGTAGGAAAATCCATTGATTGTCACATGTGTGCAAACTACAAATAACAACAAACTGACTGTAGCAGGGAACATCTGGCTACATTTCTCAGATTTCTTCTTTACCATCAGTGCTTGTCTCTCCATGCGAAACCTCTTCAGCACAGACTCAGTGTCTGACTCCATCATGTAGGTGATTGGTGAGATAAATCCATGGTTGCTAGTGGGAAGACTGATGGGCAGAGAGGGGCCCCTGTCATGCCTTGAGCCACTTAACCCAGAAGAGTTGAAAAGAGGGTGGGCACTGTAGATTGATCGCCCGAACATTGGAGCGCCACGGTAAATTGCTGGATGCTGGTGAGATTAGATTAGACATTCAAAAAAGGAATTTTTATCACAGCTCACAAATTATTGCTACCTTATATTAAATAATCCCCACTTCCCCAGTTGTAACAAAATGAAATACATAATTTGAGAGTACTATGGCTAATAAATGTACACCATCAACTATGTATGTTTAACAGCATAACTAAATGTTGTCATAAACAAGTCACATAGAAGCAGAACAGGAAACAAACTACAGTACAAATGTAAATAGTATCCCATAGTATCCCGTCCTTCCCCTCAGCTGCACACACACCTGGTGAGAAGGTGGACTGAGACTTAGCCTCCGATGGTGCTGGTTCTTTGCTGCGTCTCCCTGGATCTTCTCCTCCAAGTGATGGTATCCATTACTGGGCTTGCTGTTCTCCCGGGCGTTACCTTCCTGGGGCTTGGGGAGGGAGAGATCCAGGGGTTGGTCAGTCTGGGAACTAATCAACCTGGGTGTCCAGATTTGTGAGCTGGCTTGGCTAGGAGGTGGGGTGAGGGCAGTGGAGGACAGATCCAGGCAGAGGGGCGAGCCAAACCCCGATGAGTGGACTCGCCTTCGCCCCAATGCTGGAGGGGAGGACATTTCTGTAGCAGGGCTGGTCAGTGCCGGTTGTCCCGGACTGCTGCCACTCCCACCACTCTCCTGGCTGGACCAATAGGATCTCCTGGGCAGTGAATCTGGGCGTGGCTGGAGGGGTGAGTGCATGGCGACCAGCAACTGTTGAGGAACCGAATGCCAACCAGGTTTCTGGAGAGGAGACTTATCTTTGGGGAAGCCATTGATCAATGTTTGGGCTATGTGGCTTTCTGCTGGTGATGGTGGCTGGAGCAGAGGTCTGGTGGACAAGTACAAAGGCGAGTGGTGGTTTTTGCTTCGAGTTCCCTCTGGCACCTCCACAGCCTCCTGGTTCATCTTACAAAGGTAGTGCTCGTGCTGGAGTAAGACGGCTGGACTGGGGAATATCTGGGAGCACCATCGGCAAGCTACCCCACCTTCTCCTCCAAACCTATGTCCCTCCCCCGACCCAGTTTGGTGGTATTTTAGTTTCAACCGACCCTCCGCCATTCCATCTCTCCCTCCATTGTGAAGCCCCGGTCTCCCGTCCTCCCTAATCAATCCTGGCCCTCCCTTTTCCCTGCGTAGCATCTCCTGCAGCATTTGCTCAAACTTGCCCCCGGCACTGGAATGGAGGTACGGCATCAGGGTGGTCCCCTTGAACACACTCTCCTGGAGAGAGAGCTCCAACGTAGGGTCCCACAGCTGACCAAACTCCCTACCCAGCTCCTGCCCCCGGAGGAGACCCATATCCTGGTGTCCCTGGGGGTTCGGCTCTCTCTCTAACCTCACATGAAGACTACCCTCCTTTGTGTGAGGAGGATAAGGAGAGCCTTTCACCCTGACGTTTCTTCCACTGCCAGTAGAGGGTGAAAGCGTGGAGGAGTGGTAGACTCCATGGTGGCCAAGTCCGTTGCTGTAGCTGGCCCCTTCTGCACTGCCTCCTCCTCCAGTCAGACACTTCTTACTGCTGAGGTGAGAGCTGTAGGAACCGGAGTGAGAGAAGCGCTTCTTGCAGTTGGAACACTCATATGGTTTTTCACCTAAAACACAGAGCAAAAAATAGAAAATGAGTCAGCAATACAGAACATTGTCAACAAAGGACACAAACTGTGTAAACAATATAAAACCAAGACTAGATGTATCAATCTCAGCATTACAGATTTAAGCTTTATCCAATGACTCCACCTCTTCTGCCCTTGAGTCCAGCATTTACGGGTGCTATTTGTGGTTTGCACATGAACCCGAACACATACAACATTAAATTATAAATAAAGAAATGGTAAGCTACTGTAGTTTTATTTCTTCTTCAAAATATCTGCTTCATGTGAAAATATTTGGCTCTTCTGAGCCTTTACACACATCATAATCAACATTATAATCATTTTTGGCATTTTCCAAAAACACAAGAAAAAGAGCTAAATGTAAAATGGCGAGTGGTGATGATGTATCAACATACGCAAATCCTCTGCTTCTACTAAACTAGAATCTAATATTACTAAAGTCAGTCTTGTATAGAAAGTGATTAAGATAGCATGAGACGTGCACATTTCGTGAAACAAACTTTAGTCTACGTGTTGTGAAACAATTGTTTTGTAAAAAATTTAGCTATTGGGCAATGCATGTGCAAAATGTATGTTACAAAAGATTTTTCCAAATTTTAGTTTTGGTTGTGGGCTTCACATTGTTACTTTGTCCATTTATTCGTTCAGATGTAGATGCAGTTGTGGAAAGAAAAAACTTTGTTTTGTTGATACTGTATAAGAATGTGTGGACAATATTAGAAAGTAGCCTTCATGTGACCAGGTATGGGGTGTTTGGACTATGCCTCTAACTACTGCTCAGGGGTTAAAGGGTGGACAATATGCCGGTGCACAGGGTAAGACTTTGTAATTCAGAGCGGCCCAAGCGTTGTAGGAGTGAGTCAAAAGAAGTCAGCATTTCGGGCACCATTATCGTATTGTTGGCATCTGAGCAGTGAACGAGGCGGGTGTAGCCCTGGCCTGGTTAGCGTCTATGATGGTGAATTTTATGGTATGTGATGTTTTGTTGTTTTGTATTATTTTGTTGATTTGAATGATTTGGTTTTAGAGAAATAATAATGTTTATGTAAATGTAAATTCTATTCATGTACAATTTGATTTGTTATAGTGTTTATAGTACACTCACCTAAAGGATTATTAGGAACACCCGTTAAATTTCTCATTAATGCAATTATCTACTCAACCAATCACATGGCAGTTGCTTCAATGCATTTAGGGGTGTGGTCCTGGTCAAGACAATCCCCTGAACTCCAAACTAAATGTCAGAATGGGAAAGAAAGGTGATTTTGCCATTTTGAGCGTGGCATGGTTGTTGGTGCCAGACGGGCCGGTCTGAGTATTTCACAATTTGCTCAGTTACTCGGATTTTCATGCACAACCATTTCAAGGGTTTACAAAGAATGGTGTGAAAAGGGAAAAACATCCCGTATGCGGCAGTCCTGTGGGCGAAAATGCCTTGTTAATGCTAGAGGTCAGAGGAGAATGGGCCGACTGCTTCAAGCTGATAGAAGAGCAACACTGACTGAACTAACCACTCGTTACAACCGAGGTCTGCAGCAATGGATCCATCATGCCTTGTTACCACTGTGCAGGCTGGTGGTGGTGATGTGATGGTGTGGGGGATGTTTTCTTGGCACACTTTAGGCCCCTTAGTGCCAATTGGGCATTGTTTAAATGCCACGGCCTACCTGAGCATTGTTTCTGACCATGTCCATCCCTTTATGGCCACCATGTACCCATCCTCTGATGGCTACTTCCAGCACGATAATGCACCATGTCACAAAGCTTGAATCATTTCAAATTGGTTTCTTGAACATGACAATGAGTTCACTGTACTAAAATGGCCCCCACAGTCACCAGATCTCAACCCAATAGAGCATCTTTGGGATGTGGTGGAACAGGAGCTTTGTGCCCTGGATGTGGATCCCACAAATCTCCATCAACTGCAAGATGCTATCCTATCAATATGGGCCAACATTTCTAAAGAATGCTTTCAGCACCTTGTTGAATCAATGCCACGTAGAATAAAGGCAGTTCTGAAGGCGAAAGGGGGTCAAACACAGTATTAGTATGGTGTTCCTAATAATCCTTTAGGTGAGTGTATTTTAACACTGCTTCAGTGTTCTTAAATCTTTTTGTCAGTAGTTACTACGTTAAACTTTAGTATAATTACAAGCGATCCATAAGTGTCAAAGGCTTTTATTGACAATTACATGAAGTTAATGCAGAGTCAATATTTGCAGTGTTGAACCTTCTTTTTCAAGACCTCTGCAATCCGCCCTGGCATGCTGGCAATAATGGTGGTGCCCCAATCCCGCAGCTGAATTAACTTTAAGAGACGGTCCTGGCGCTTGCTCGTCTATCTTGGGTGCCCTGACACCTTCTTCACAACAATTGAATCTCTCTCCTTGAAGTTCTTGATGATCCTACAAATGGTTGATTAGGTGCAATCTTACTAGCAGAAATAACAGTGTAACAGTGAAGCCTTTTTTGTGCAAAGCGACGATGACTGCCCGTGTTTCCATGCAGGTAACCATGGTTGACAGAGGAAGATCAATGATTTCAAGCACCACCTTCCTTTTAAAGCTTCTAGTCTGTTATTCTAACTCAATCAGCATGACAGAGTGATCTCCAGCCTTGTCCTCATCAACACTCTCAACTGTGTTAACAAGACAATCACTGACATGATGACAGCTGGTCCTTTTGTGGCAAGGTTGAAATGCAGTAGAAATGTTTTTTGGGGGACTTTGCAATGCATTGAAACTAATCTGATCACTCTTCATGACATTCTGGAGTATATGCAAATTGCCCTCATCAACACTGAGGCAGCAGACTTTGTGAATATTTGTATTTGTGTCGTTGTCAAAACATTTGACCACGACTGCAGGTGAAGGCAAGTCTACAGTGGAGTGGAGCTAATCTGGCAACATAATGCTTAAAATAGCTAAATCTGGTGCAGTTGGCTAAAGTTGTGTCCACATTAGCATATTCAGGTGTATTTAACAGTTGCACACCAGCTGCGGTCAGTGGTACTTAATTGGGGACGTCGGGCTCGCATTACGTTTGGGACCGGTGTTAATGGATCTTAATTGGGGTTGCCGAGCTCGCATTACTGTCCGGATTGGGGGAAATGGATCGGAATCACACAATGGGTTTGATGCGCTACACACCGTTCCATTCACCCGAACGTAATGCGACCCTGGCGTCCCCAAATTAAGATCTGTTGACTCTGGTCCCGAATGTAATGCAAGCTCGGCGTCCCCAATTAAGATCCACCAACCGCGACTGTTGCACACGGTACTTGAAAATGTAATTTGAGAATTTAATTTATTCAAGTATTTGTATTAGAACACCAACAAAACTGAATTAGACTACTAAAGCCTTTTTTCCCTGGAGCTTCCCAATTAAACAAAGCAAAAGTCAAAGTTGTCAGTAATGAAGGACACAGCAACATCAGTAGTAAGATATGTCCTCCATTCTGTAGTGTCCTTTTTGAGCTTATTTTGTAGCATTTTATACCTGTAATTGGTATGTCAGGATGTCAGCTTACAGCACTAACGTAGCTATAGCTAATGCTTTCTGTGTTGCTCAAAGTAATGTGAGACAGGCAAGAGGAATTCATGTTGAAACCAAACATTTTAATAACAATACACAGGTTAAAACATCTAGGGCAAAAATACAATCTATAGTATACACTCACGAAAATATCGACAGGCAACAAGCCACACAACTCAAAGACACGACTTGTAAATGCAAAACTAATTACTAAGTAGGTTCAGCTGGGTGACTAATTACAGACATGAATTGGACAACAGACACATGTGACCTGGACAGAAGCGGAAAAAATGAAATACACAGGACACATGAGGATAAATCAAAACACACCAAAGGAACTACAAATATATGTCAGGAATCCAGAAGGAAATACCATGACACAGGATGTCAGCACTACCAGTGAAAATGTTGGAAATTTAATTGTATAATATTTTGAGAAAAAAGTATTTCTAAGTAAAAATTTTAAATAAATATACATGTAAACCCCTTCTAATGTGCTATGTAAAACTTTAATATTGATATGTAGCTAGTGGTAATTTGCACTTATGGTTAAGAGACTTGTGACTCGAATCAGACTCTAGGTGAGAGTTTCAGACCAGGCATGGGATTTCATCATTTTAGGGGCAAGGCCTTCAGGGGCAAGACCCAATTTGCCTGGGCACCAATGCCATCTTCCAGGACACTAAGGCCATCAAGCAAATTCTGCAAGCTAGCTAGCAAGTAACATTAGCCAATTGAGCTGATGTACTATGAAGTAAATTGACAACAACTGTTACCATTATCAAAGCATCTGACTTATATATTTACAAGAGACTCGAAAATGTATTTCTTTTATTACAATATTGTCACGTTCAGGCCAGTGTGGTCTGGCGTGGCATGAACTGAGAAATTGACTCGTTGTGCGATATGAATTTGTGTTATGTTTATAGTGGGGATTTCTATTGTATTTTGTGTTGTTGGGTTGTGTTCATTATTAAGCCAGTGATTGCACTGTTCTATTACGTTTAGTGTGTGCTGTGTGGAGCCTTCCTCTCTTTCACCTGGTACTCCTTCACCAACACTACACCACCCTTCATCTAAGTTGTAACAAATATGTCAATGTACTCTGCTAACCTTTATAGTTACTCACTTCTGCAAGACTCATGTGATGATGCTATTGAGACTTCAAGACTGTGTGTGTATGCGTGTGTGTGTGCGCGCGTGTGTGTGTGTGTGTGTGTGTGTGTGTGTGTGTGTGTGTGTGTGTGTGTGTGTGTGTGTGTGTGTGTGTGTGTGTGTGTGTGT
>JACXGM010016658.1:0-20315 GCA_016801145.1 Umbra pygmaea | reverse complement strand
TCCATAATGTAATGATAAAAATTAAACTTTCATATATTTTAGATTCATTGCACACCAACTGAAATATTTCAGGTCATTTATTGTTTTAATACTGATGATTTTGGCATACAGCTCATGAAAACCCAAAATTCCTATCTCAAAGAATTAGCATATTTCATCTGACCAATAAAAGAAGTGTTTGTAATACAAAAAAAAGTCATCCTTCAAATAATTATGTTCAGTTATGCACTCAATACTTGGTCGGGAATCCTTTTGCAGAAATTACTGCTTCAATGCGGCGTGGCATGGAGGCAATCAGCCTGTGGCACTGCTGAGGTGTGATGGAGGCCCAGGATGCTTCGATAGCGGCCTTAAGCTCATCCAGAGTGTTGGGTCTTGCGTCTCTCAACTTCCTTATCACAATATCCCACAGATTCTCTATGGGGTTCAGGTCAGGAGCGTTGGCAGGCCAATTGAACAGCACAGTTTTGTGTTTAAACTGATATAAACTTTATTTCACTGTTATTTTATTTCTCTCTCTGACCTCTAAACGCTCTATGTGAGTCTGTTTGGAAAGCTTCATACATGTTTGCCACCCACCCTTCCTACATCCCACACACCTCCCCCATACCTCCCCCACATCCCCCACCTCCCTCACACCTATCCCATACCTCCCACACATCCCACACCTATGTGAGGACTATAGATGATATAGATTGGAGCCTGGTAAATCCTCAGACCCCATGGGATTCCAGAACATAATCAATTCTGTTTGCCAAATTTCTGGCCTTATTTGTTAAAAGATATGTTAGCTGCGCCCGTGTTTTTATAAAATGATCCCCACTCGTATTTAAAAAAATAAATATTTCCACTGGTAGAGCAGAGATTTGAACCTGCAATCTCTTGTTTCATAGTTGAACCAATAACCCGTTATGGCTACAAGGTGTGTAGGATTGTTTTAATAATAAACTTTCAGTCAGCTTACCGAAAAAATATAATAATGAGCTTTCGGTCGGCTGACCAAAACCTTATTATTAAAATAGTTTGTAATGATCTTGAGTCTGCTGTTTGGGAAACTACTTTGTTTGGGATTATAACACTGATTGGATTATGCCAAGTCAAAGAAGTGAACTCAGTGACACCTTTTGTCAGTATAAGCTGTATAAAACTATATACTATAACTACTGAGACATTAAAATATGTAAATTTGTTTGTTTTATCTCCAGAAAAAATGTCTGCACTCGTGATTCAAACCCATAACCACTGCCTGAAAGGCAAGTGCTTTAACCACCATTCTATAAATTCTGTGAAAATGCTTGAGAAAAACATCAGTATTATTTCTCCAAGCACGGAGTACACAACCACATTTGTTTATTTATGGGTACAATCTCTAAATTCTTTTAGAGTTTCTTTGAAAAAGTGATGTCCGTTTGAATACAATAATATCTGAAAAGCGTGACATCTGTTTGTATACAATAATATCGACTAAACGTTATGATCAGATCAAGTATTGCACAGTAGAGCTTTTTCAGACCAATTTAAATGGTCTAGCGCCACTCTCCGTCTGTAATAGTTCATTACATGTTCACTTAATGTACCGTAAAGTGCCTCAAAATTAGATGAGAGACATCTGTATGTATACTTGTGATTCTATACTGCATGCAGGGCCGGTTCTAGCTGGGGGCAAACACTGTTCTCCTGGCAACACTATATAATGCCGGCAACACAATCTCGGATTTGTCTTTCCAAAATAATAGTTCATTGCATGAACAAATAGTGAGTCTATGTTCTTGTGTTGCTAAAATAAGTCTATTGTTGGATAAAACAGACTCTAGTGAATGTTTTCACATGAGACTCTGACAATATATTTAATCAAATTCTGTGTACAATGTATTTGTTACTGTTTTTAATGTAAAGTTGTTATTGAAAACATGTTAAATGTTTTTTTTTGCAAACACATACTCATATTATTTCTTTACACTTGATTCAATTGCATTTGGTTATAATTCACTAGCTTTGTAATGAATTCACAATGATTATTGCAATTAATTAAAATGAGCGCTATTATTCTGAAAAGAAAAATTGGAGTTCGTATTACCGGCATAATATAATGTTGCCAGGCAAACGGTGTTTGACACCAGCTAGAACCGGCCCTGACTACATGTAACAACTGGAACCAAGAAGAGGTCTTCTGGGTTCCCCATATGAGGACAACTGAAGAACCCTTTTTGAACCATTAAGTGTTTAGCAGCAGGAAGTGAGGATTTCTGAGGGTGCTGCAGACCCCCCCCCCACCACCCCCACCCCATCGTGTCCTCAGCACAACCTCACAGCATTTCAAAAGTTACTTGGCTTCATATTTCCTCTGCTTTGGTTTGATATGTTTTCGTCTAGTGTACAGAAGACTCAGCAAGAATTAAGGAAGGTGTTATTTTAATCATTCAGTTTTTATCAAAGTAATTGATATTTATTGTTTATATTTTACAAAAATAGAGGTTCTCTCTCCTTACTACAGCAGTGTCCTTGTAGTTTCCTCTCTGCATAGCAGAACAGCAACGCTTGGCGAGTAGAAGGACACCTTGTGTTGCCAGATAGCAAATAAAAGTCTCCTGATTCAGCAGTAGATTGTTAATTGGTGACGATGAAATGTATAATTACAAGGTTACAAGTTATTTACTGTGTAGGCTGCTATCCTCATTGAAAATGAAGTATGGTGGAACAAATTGCTGCCCAGTAAGTAAGCAGTTCATATTGGAAAGCATTACATTACAACAGTCTTAATGTAAAACTTTTGGTTTAACACTCTTGGGTCAACACGTTTGATCCAATACTCTTAATGTAAAACACTCTTGATATATCCATTTTGATTTAACCTGTCTTAATTTAACATTCTTCTTCGGATTGGACAGAATTGAGCTGTGCAACATATGTAAAATATCAGGGCAACTGACATACCTTAATATAGCCTCTCCTTGTTTCCGGGCAGATAGAAAACCGGAGTCGCAGGGCTGCGTGTTAGTGTGTGTGTGTCAATTCACCAGGGACCAGCTCCTAATGGACTCCAGTACAAATCAATGTTGAGGGTTAGAGGTGGGGCCAGCCAGCTGTCGGAGGGCTACAGGTTTACTCCCTGAGATGAGGTGTAAATTAGCCTGCACAGACCTTCATAACACGGCTCAGCCTGAGCCCTGCTGATGCCTCCTGCCACTCCACCTGATGAAGATGGGATGCAATCCCAAACTTTTGCCCGTGTTATAAACATGTTATAAACCGTAATAAACTGTTGTAAATTGAGATTGTGTGCCTGGACATTCCAGATGACATGTCCCTGTGTGATCAATACGCGGCAGGTTAACACCTGAGAGGACAGGCTGGAAGCATATACTCATAGCTGTCTGGTGTGAATAATAACCAACCATTTAGCCCTGTCATTTATATTTTCAACGGGAGGAGGGGCTGTGGACTGTCATTTATATTTCAAAGGGAGGAGGGGCTGTGGACTGTCATTTATATTTTCAAAGGGAGGAGGGGCTGTGGACTGTCATTTATATTTCAAAGGGAGGAGGGGCTGTGGACTGTCATTTATATTTTCAAAGGGAGGAGGGGCTGTGGACTAAACGTTATCTGAGTACATGGACATAGAGGTGTCTGTCAGCTGGGAGTAATAATCAACCAGACAGCTCTCTTATCTGTCAAGAAAGCTTGATAAGTGTTCGCTAGTGTGAATGCACGGGGAAAGCGTGAGGTTAAACATTTTATGCAGGTCTGTCTGGATTTCTCAAGAGGTTTGGAAAGCTGAGATCAGGTAAAGGTGAACATGGTCATAATGACGGAAGGTGATATGAGTGCCTGTCACAATGATTTTTCACAATGTGTGTCCTCTTGCGCAGTGTGGGTGTGTCCTTGTGCACAGCGTGGGTGTGTCCTCATGCACAGTGTGGGTGTGTCCTCGTGCACAGTGTGGGTGTTTCCTCTTGCACAGTGTGGGTGTTTCCTCGTGCACAGTGTGGGTGTGTCCTCGTGCACAGTGTGGGTGTGTCCTCGTGCACAGTGTGGGTGTGTCCTCATGCACAGTGTGGGTGTGTCCTCGTGCACAGTGTGGGTGTGTCCTCTAACCCTCCCATCTTGTCCTTCTCCAGTTATGCAGTGACGGTGCAGGAGTCATACGCCCATCCCTTCGACCAGGTCTACTACACGCGCTGCACTGACATCCTCAACTGGTTCAAGTGCACCAGACACAGGTACACTCTAGCCATAGTAGAGATGTATTCTGTATTAAAAGGTAGCCTTGTTCTCCCTTGCCTGATGCATGTTCCTACTGCATTATTGTTTGCAATGTGTTTCAGTCAGATACTCCTCCAATTGCAGTCATTGATGTCAAATTTGTTTTTTCGTTATGCCCACATGTTTTGCGGCTTTTCTGGATGAGTTTGACCAATCAGATGGTATCCCAACGTTTCTGGTACCAATTAACACAGAGTCCTTCCGTTCTGTTATAAGCCAACCCATCCATTTCTAGCACTGATCAGAAAGAACCCAAATGATTCTGGCATAAATCAGATAGAACCTATAATACCTGTAAAACGTACAAAATAGATCATATGTATATGAGCATACGCTATAGAGCAGACAAGTGTAAGCCATTTCACCATAGTTTATATATAACACTGCACCACAGTTTCTTAGTCTGAGGAATTATTTTGTGTGTGTATGTGAAGTCTTTATCGCCAGGTTCGACCAGGTTAGACACACTGCGCCAGGCTTTGGGGTGAAGCAGTTGTTTGACTTCGAAACACACACATAGCCATTTCATTTCAGACACTGATTCTTAAGCTTTAATGACCACATTAAAGTTTAGTGTCGACACAGAAAGAGAGTGCGCGAGAGAGAGAGAGAGTCATTGTCTGCTGTAGTTCTTAGGATACAGAGAGCAAGGAAGAGGAAACTCTTAGTTAAAACACCTGAACTTACTAACTGAAACCAAATCTCATGCTTTGTTAACAACAGGTCAAATAAAATAAAATTGTTTTCGACACATACAACAGTTGTGCTCTTTACAGTGAACTTCTTAGTTACAAGCCCTTTCCAGACGTACAATCTTTGTAGTAATAAGGTAAGAAAAACAATGATAATAATATAAGTGTAGACTTACAGGGAAACTGTTTACGTACAGGCCCTTTTTCAAAAATCTGGTTCAAAAGGGAGAGATTTTTGTAATTAAAAAATGTAAAGCTAGGAAGTGGTAGTTCAAATAATGTACAGACACAATGGATTGAATAACAAATAAATAATAAGGAATTCATATGCAGATTAATATGAATACCAATAAGGAATAAACACACAATAATGCAATAACAATAACTTGGCTAGATACAATGCAGGATGTACCCGGGGGTTTGAGAATGACAGTGGTACATCGAGTAAAAGGGGGGGGGTTGTAGTTTATAGTCAATAAGCAGTAACAATTGTTTAGGCAATTCCTGTGTGTGTGCATCTTTGGTATGCATGTGTGCACTTTATATGTTTGTGTGTGTTTTTATGTGTTGGTGTATACACCGTGTGTGTGTAACTGTGTGGGTATTGTGCAGCGTTTGTTCATCTTGCCAATACTAAATAGATTTTGCAAACATGGGGACAAATGCCGATAACTGCGTAGCCATTTCATAATCATACCGCAATCTGGTTTAACAGTCATGGCTTGGGGGTAGAAGCAATGCAGTGTGTCAGTCCTAGACGTCCTGCACTGGTATACTGCTTGCAAGCAATGTGATGGTATAGAGCAGTGGTTCCCAACCCTCTCCTCGGGGCCCCCAGACAGGCGATGTTTTTATTTTCACCCTGAAATGACACTACTGGTTCAATTAGTCAACTACACATTAAGCCTTTTACTAATTGAATCAGGTGTGCCATTTCAGGGTTAAACAAAGACATGGCCTGTCTGGGGGTCCGTGAGAAGAGGGTTGGGAACCACTGGTATAGAGAACCTTGTAAGACCTGGGTGGCTGGAATCTATCACTCATAAAGATCTTCCTCTGGTGTAAAGAGTCTTGAATGACCTTTAGCCCCCTATAGGTACCTCTCCTGTAAAGCACATTGGCCCAGAGGGTGGTGCGGTGACATGCCAAGCGGTCTATAGCTAAGTTCACTGTTTTATGAAGGGCTAATCTACCAGCCAGGGTGACATTAAGAGGTATTACAGGCCTCTGGAGTGTCATCAGTTGTGCTTTAGGCCCATGCAATAGTCATTAAGGAGACACATTGAAATGTGACTGTTGCAGAATAAATAAGCATGGGTCAGGTGGTCCCTTAATCAGTACTTCTGGACTCCTCAAGGACACACTCACACCGGGCAACAATAGAGCTGGTAATTGCCAGCGACCTGCCAACACAAACAAAATTTTAAGCAAATGTTTTAATCGATAGTTATAGTATTACATTTAACATTTTCAGATTAAATTGTCAACCAACATTGTGATATTTTACTGAATCTACTGTATTATTTGTGATACTCAAGGCCGTTTCTAGCAGGGGGGCTAACATGTTCGCCTGGCAACACTACATTATGCCGGCAATACAAACTCTGATTTCACTTTTCAAAATAATAGTGCTCGTAATTCATTAGTTCAGTCAATTCTGAGTCGAAGCAACCCTGAGTTAAACGCAAGCACAAGCAAATTAAAAGCCCTCATCAATGGAACACAGATTGCACCATTCATCATGGCAAATGGAGAAGAAAAAATACGCAAACCGCCTTTCTCTCCCCAATGGAATTAGAAATATTAATGACTTTGTATGCCAAATATGAACTGACAGTTTAGAAAAAAATCAATACCAAAGCAGCAGCAAAAGATTGTCTTTGACACTGGGGACGTGAAGTGGTCAATTAGGTACAATATGCTACAATAATTTCTATCTCTGACTGCTCGCTCATCTCTTGCGTCAGCAGGTGGTCCAGATAGTGTTTAAATCATTGATATATTGGAACATCGATAGGAATATGAGTGCGATATGCAGACAGTCACACCTGGAAACCCTGAAATATATAAAAAAAAATCCCGATTGCTAAAACACTAAAAGTGAATGCTCATAACAAAGCGTCGAAACGTAACGTTTGCATGCATTTGGTACACTCAGGCACCAAATGAATAAACACAATGTCGGCATGGCACCGTAAACTATTCTGTAACACACGGTGCAAAACACTACACACATCATGCATGTGTTACACACTTTGGCCAATGATGAAACACTCTGCAGTCAGCACGTCCATTCAATAGTTAAAACACACATGACATTAGCAACACTCCTGCACACATCGTAAAACACTTAACCTGTAACTGAACACCAATCAGTCACTATATATAATTCAGGAATGAGCACCTGTTGTGAGACAATCGTGAATATGGAGGCTGAAGGACCAAGGGGAAGGAGAAGATGAGGAAGAGACGGGAAGAGGGAGAGGAGAACGAGGAAGAGACGGGGAGGGAAGAGGGAGAGGAGATAGAGGAAGAGACTCTGGTAAAAACCAGACATCGGGACTGAAACATCATCAGCCAAAGGGCAATTGAGAATGTCGCCGGGCAGTGCGGGGGCAACATCACCATGTGTGCAGCCATTAGTGGTCAGGGGGTCCTCCATCACCATGCCACCCTGGGTCCCTACAACACTGCACACATACTGACATTTCTGCATGCACTACATGCCGCGGTCACATAGGACCAACCAGGGGAGCCCATGTTCGTTGTCATCTGGGATAATGTTAGTTTCCACCAGGCTGCTCTGGTCCGGGACTAATTTGCCAACCACGACCATTTCATGGTGCTGTACCTGCCCACTTATTTCCCGGTCCTCAACCTGATAGGGGAATTATTTTCTGCATGGCGGTGGAAGGTCTATGACCGCCTACACATGCACGCGTGCCGCTCCTGCGAGCAATGGAGGAGGCATGCGGAGACATCGAGGTGGGCTCGATCCACGGGTGGATATGCCACGCCCGGCGATATTTTCCCATTGCCTGGCAAGGGAGAACATCGCCTGTGATGTGGACAAGGTGACGTGGCCCGACCCCAATCGACGGAGTGATCCCTGACTTGTAATGAGAGTTGTTTTACTACCTGTACAATGTATCACTGAGGCTTGGTTTTGGGAATAAAAACAGTTTAAAAACTACAAATGACAGAAGTGTCTTGAGTAAAGTTGACCAGTGTGTTGTGTCTGTTTGACTGTTTATTGTTCATGTGCATGTGTGTTCCCTATTGATCTGAAGAAGGCCTTTTGAAGTCAGAGTGTTAAGTTTTGATTGCAGAACGGCAGTTTTGACATGGCAGTTCAATGTTAATCTTGTGTTGTGTAAAGCATTCTTGTGTGTTGAGTTTTGACACAATGAGCCAAATTATGCATTTTGTGTGTTAGCAATTGAAAAAAACTGTAAATTAACCAGCTATGATACCATGTACCTTGTACTCCAAGTCTCCAAAAAAAATACGAAATAAATGATTGCTTTGACTGATACATTTAATACTGTGGAATTCTTATTTTATGGTTGTTGTTAGTCTGTGACTTGGGAGCACCACAAAACTGTACAGTAACCATTGCAGTGCAAGGGTCACATTTCTGACAGTCCGACAGACGGTTGCCTTGGAAATATTCTCAATGTCACCGATGTTGTGAAAAAACTCCCGATTGCACTGCAAAAATAAAATGCAACACAAATACTTTTTCTAAAGTGAGAGCATGTTGAGGGATGTGAATGGTTTTAGGGGCGAGAATATTGGTCAGTTACCGTGAATAAAGATTGTGCAGAAAAACGGTAACACTCAAATATATTCATCAGGGAATGTTAAAATGTCCAATCGGTGTCTGATCACTCTTTCCCAATGGAGATTTCTGTGGAGTACACTGAAAAAAACAGCCTCCATTTAATTAAATGAAGAAAACTTTTTGCATACAAATGCTAAAACTACATAAAAATTCTATGCAAAAAGTTGACTTAATGTATTAATTAAAGATGGCTGTTTTCTTTTTTCCAGTGTACACAAAGCTTCATAATCAACTGTCTTCTTGAGGGCAGGTTTCATTTACCGAGTAGGACAAACTCAGGGTTAATTGCTGGCGAGCACGTTAGATTTACAGTATGTTTTTCCATCAACTCCGAGTGAACTAAATCTGAGTTTTCGCTAAACCCGCTTTCTGAAATAACCTCAATGTGTTTGATACTGTACGTCAACACAAAGACGTGTCAAGTAGAGAAAGAGTGTGTCATGCTTAGAAAGATCATATGTAAAACATCTTTTGTGTTTTCTCACTTTTAAGAGTGTAGTATGCTGCAATATGCAAAACTATTCGTAGTGATGCTGCGATACTCTACTGTATTGATTTGTAGATACCCTTTCCTAGCTGACAATTCTCTCTCTCTGCCTCATTTTTATTTCTCTCTGTCTCATTACACTCTCTCTTCTGCACACTTACTTTCCCTCCCTCTCTCTCTCTTTCTCTCTCTTTGTTGCTGTCTCTCTGTTACAGGATAAGCTATAAGACAGCGTACCGTAGGGGTGTGAGGACCATGTACAGAAGGCGCTCCCAGTGTTGTCCAGGCTTCTATGAGAGTGGGGACCTGTGTGTCCGTAAGTAACAGGGTTCATACATCCTGTCCACCTCCTGAATTGAAATATTCTGCTAAATTTCCGAAATCCACAGGTTTTCCAAAGAGTTTCAAAGTTTGCAGAATTGGAATGAAACGAGGAGGAAAATAAAAAATCTTGGAGTTTTAAGAAAAAAACATGAAATTACATGGAAATACATGGGATTACATTGAAATACTGTACATGGTATTTGGCAACAGCCCTACTTGTCTTCCCTTTCAATAACTAACTGTTTGTTCTGTCACAAATGCTTATTTATGTATGCAAACAGTGTCTTGAAAGAGACTTTACAACAACCCATTTCTCTTAGATATTCAAACACTCTGCCAGGACTTACTCGCGATCAGCCAAGTCCAATCATGCAGAAACCCAAATCCTTTTATGTTTTTTATTAATATATTCCCTTTTTCCACAAGTCAAGTGTACTCAATGCTTAATTTCATCATTTCCAAGCATCAGTTTCTCAGCACTTCATTATGTTTAAGCTTATTCCCCGTGCAACTGGGGCGACATTGGGGACTTAACTTCAGATCCGCTGGGACACCATTGTGGATCTAACCTCAGAACAGCTTCGATACCTTCGTTACTACAGAAACCCAGTTTCCTTCCGCTCAGTATAGAGACAGAGGGTGTTAGAGACACTCAACACCTCGAGCCTTGTGCCCACGGGGACACTCTGGTTCTTTGACTAACAATCTGTCTGAAGATTTCTTTGAAAGATTAATCCTCGTAGCCTCGTATTGAAGTGAGTTCCTCTCAGACGCCCAGGGCCTAGGGGGAAGCCGAGCTGTGAGGAGGGGGACTGCGGAAGATTAGAAGTGAGCCTAAAGGCCACTGTTAGTTGCCTTCTTTCTGTCACAACACTTATAAGTATATACAGATGTTCAGGATGAGAACAATGTATAGAACAGGTGATGAGCACATTGCCAATTCCACACTCAGACTACATACAGTGGGCTCCAAAATTACCGACACCCCTGACTGGCAATGCACAAACAATTCTGTAAAAACATAAACAATATAATTAGCTATAGAGACAAACTCACAATACCAACATGTGAGATATATTGTGCTTCATTAATTAAACAATGGAACCAACTGAAATCATACAATTATTCAACACAACAGAAAGTTCACCGGAATCAATGTTTCATAATTATTGGTGTTCCTTTCTCAGTACTTAGTGCAACCACCTCTGGCAAGGATAACAGCGTGGAGTGTTTTCCTGTAATGTTTGACACGGTTAAGGAACACATTTGGAGGGATTTTGCACCATTCTTCTATGCAGATCCTTTCAAGATCTTTCACATTCTTGGGTTTACGCTTATCAACTGCCCTCTTCAACTCAGCCCACAGGTTTTCGATTGGATTTAGGTCCGGCGACTGAGATGGCCATGGCAGAACAATGATTTTATTGTCACGGAACCATTTCTGTGTGGATCTTGAGGTATGTTTTGGGTCATTGTCTTGTTGGAAAGTCCACCTACCGCCAAGTCCCAGCCGTCTGGCAGAGGCAACCAGCTGGTCAGCCAAAATTGCCTGATACTTGGTGGAATTCATTATGCCATTAATCTTGACCAGTGCCCCTGGACCTCTGGAATTAAAACAGCCCCAAAACATCACTGACCCTCCACCATATTTCACAGTGGGTATGAGGAGCCTCTCCTTCTACACATCTC
Source organism: Umbra pygmaea (assembly GCA_016801145.1). Classification (NCBI taxonomy): domain Eukaryota; kingdom Metazoa; phylum Chordata; class Actinopteri; order Esociformes; family Umbridae; genus Umbra; species Umbra pygmaea. The sequence continues at coordinate 9,016 of JACXGM010016658.1, read as the reverse complement.
TGTTTCAGCACCAAACATGCCAATGCTCTATCTGACCAAAACGTTCAATTTTGGTCTCATCTGACCAGAGCACCTTCCTCCAGTCATAATTTAAATGACGTTTGGTATACTCCAAGTGCTTGCGACTGTATCTTGTGGTCAGAAAGGGCTTTCTTCTGGCAACCCCTGCAAAGAAGCCATGGATGTGGAGGTGGCGTCTGATGGTGCTTTTTGAAACCTGGTGACCCCAAGACACTACCAAGGCCTTCAATTCTTTCACAGTGATTCTTGGGTATTTTGTTGCTTCTCTCACCATTCTCCTCCCTATCCTGTGAGGAAAAATGCATTTGTGTCCTCTACTCGTGAGGTTTTCAACTGTTCCATATCTTTTGCATTTTTTATAATTGCCCTTACAGTGTTCAGTGGGATATTCATATATTTGTGGATCTTCTTGTAACCATTACCAGATTTATGAAGGTCTATGACCATCTGTCTCTTTAACTGCCAGTTCTTATGTCTTCTTCATGTTGTTGGATGACAAAGACATATTGCATACGTGTTACCTCATTTTTATACCCTTGCGAAACAGGAAGTGATGTACTGGCCATTTGTCAATATGGTTTCTTTAGACTTAGATTAATTGAAATAAGTGGAATTTAAATGTGCAATATGTAATTTTTGGCCGCCAGGGGGCTCTCAATCAAAACAATAGCAAAAGATGTACTTGGATGACGTCGGGAGGTTGCGTGGGATCATGGGTTTTGTTATCGTCATCAATGACAACCTTCCAATCTAGCATCTCCGGCAGAAAAAATGTTCACTGACAAAGTAATATATTGTTAAAAAATTACAACTTTATTCACGTTATGTTTGGCGGCTCCCTGGACAAAATGAAACGTCCCGTGTCTTCGAATTATATTCCAAATTTCTCTGGATTTGAAAGTTAATGGAAAAATTTAGGATAATGTAAGTACACAACTAAGAAATATATATAATATATGTATAGTGATGTTTGCTTTTAATGCAAAGTATGTATTTTGTTATTGTTTTGATTGATATTACATATTGTACCTTTAATTCCTGGTTTAATTTGATAGATGTTATTTTCAAAAATCTTTAATGTTCCCATTGATTCTGAATGTGTGATTTGGAGGGATTGTTTATATTTAATCGAGGAATGATTTTGCTTGGTTCCATTGACACATTAATAAAGTACAGTATTTCTCACATGTTGGTATTTTGAGGTTTTCTCTATAATTGTATTGTTTATATTTTTTACAGTATTGTTTTTGCATTGCCAGTCAGGGGTGCCAGTAACTTTGGAGCCCACTGTATTGTTGGATCCAGTGCTTGTGAAAATACTATCAAGTCAAATATATTTGTCACAGTGAAACGTTTACTTATGAGTCCTTCCCAACAATGCAATATGAATTAGTTATAAGATAAGGAAAATAAACAAATATATAAAAGAAATGCCTCTGTGAGGTCTCAGTGTTCTATGTTGCTGCCTCACAGCACAATGACATCATGGTTACCAGGGCTGCATCCTGGTTGCTAGGGGCGGCACTATTGGTACAGCGCTACTCTGTATCAACTCCTTGTGTAGGTCAGGGTCCTTTGAATTCAATCATGGTTGAATAGTTTAATGTTTAGAATAGTTCAATGTGTAAAATCCTCCCACATGTATACCAACTTAAAGATGCACTAACTTTGCATTCATTTGTCACTTTTTGTTTGTTTATTTATTTTGATACGTATGTTTTTTTTAAGACTGGAACAATACAGTGTAACCAACTTTCTAAAATACACATAATAATTTTTCTATAATATGCATTGCTAAATATTGTAAAATGTTGATTTTGCTATACCAATATTGTCAGTATTTTGTACGACTGTTTTCACCCCATGGATCCAATGTTATTTCCTAAGGTTTACTAGTCCTAAAAAAACAAAGTAACATGAAAAATAAATAAAATAATAATTACATTTGCAGGTTTAAGGTGTCCATGTTGAATAAGCAGTGTAATAAGTAATGGATAACTTGGTGACACATGCTTGGGGGAAGCATGTGATTAAACTTTTGACCAAGCCTCACCTGAGGTGGGTTGGGTTGCTGACAAGACAAGGTTGAAAGGGCAATTAGACATGAGAAATTTGGATTTTAAAAAATACAACTAAAACACAACAAGGAATTAAACACCAGCTAGTAATATCATTTGCAACAAAATGTAATATACAGTACACTCACCAGCCACTTCATTATGTACAACTTGCTAGTACTGGGTTGGACCCCCTTTTGCCTTCAGAACTGCCTTTATTCTTCATGGCACAAGGTGCTGGAATCATTCCCCAGAGATTTTAGTCCATGTTGACATTATTGCTGCGGATTTGTCGGCTGCACATCCACAATGCAAAACTCTTTTCCACCATGTCTACATGGTGCTCGATTGGATTGAGATCTGGTGAATGTGGAGACCATTTGAGTACAGTGAACTCATGGTCATGTTCAAGAAACCAGTTTGAGATTGAGTTGCACTTTTTGACATGGCACAATATCTTTCTGGAAGAAGTCATTAGAAGATGTGTATACTGTGGTTATAAAGGTATGGACATGGTCAGCAACAATACTCAGGTAGACAAAGAGGCCCAAAGTGTGCCAAGAAAATTTCCCCCACACCATTACACCACCACCAGCCTGAACCGCTGATACAAGGCAGGATGGATCAATGATTTCATGTTATTTATGACAAATTCTGACCCTCTCAATGTCGCAGAAATCAATACTCATCAGACCAGTTAACATTTTTCCAATCTTCTGTTGTCCTATTGTGGTGGGCCCATTCAAATTGTAGCCTCAGTTTCCTGTTCTTAGCTGACAGGAGTGGCACCCAGTGTCGTCTTCTGCTGCTGTATCCTATCTGCTTCAAGATCCGGCGTGTTGGGCATTCAGAAATGCTCTTCTGCATAATGTACCTTGGTTGTAACGAGTGGTTATTTGAGTTACTGTTGCCTTTCTTTTTTGCTTTTGCAAAAATCTTTCTCCCCTCCCAATTCCCAGTGATCCTGCCTTGTCGGCAGCTCTGCAACTTGTTGTCGAAATCCAACCACATGTTGTCGAACCGCCGATTCTTTTCGCACTGCTCATCCAACATGAAAGCCTTTAGTCAGATCATGCACGGGATGATTAGGTTCACAACTATATTTCTGCAACTGAATTTACAGGCGCCCAATCTGTACACAAGGTGTTGCTGGAGAGCAACGTGACAAGGTACAGTAGATGATTTGGCTTATCTAACCCAAATCCCGGGCAACGCAATACCAATTTGCACTGCCTCGTTCTCAGTGCCGGCCCGAGCCTTTCGGGGGGGCCCCCTCCCACCATGCAGAGTCACCTTTGCACTCGATTGAGGCCCCCAGGTGGCCAGGGGGCCCCAAGCAGCCGCTAAGTTTGCTTATGCCTCGGGCCGGCCCTACTCGTTCTGATGGTCCGGGGAAAGCCAGAGAACTCATAGACTATTGCCTTTCCATCAGCATGAACCAGTCGGGCGATTCTCTTCTGACTTCTGCCATCAACAGTGAATTTACCCAGGGAACTGAACATTAGCTGTAAACCCTAGAGATGGTTGTGTGGGAAAATCCCAGTAGATCTGCACATTCTAAAATACTCAAACCAGCCCGTCTGGCACCAACAACCATGCCACATTCAAAGTCCCTTAAATAACTTTTCTTCACCATTCTGATGCTTGATTCCAACTGCATCAGATCGTTTTGACCATGTCTACATGCCTAAATTCATTGACTTGCTTCCACATGATTGGCTGATTAAATATTTGCGTTAACAAGCAGTTAACAGGTGGACCTAACGAAGTGGCCATTGAGTGTGTATGCAGGGATGGCAGTCATGCAGATGTCTACAGAAAGATGTTTAAGCAACATTTTGAATTCTCCTGCATAAACACATGAACACAAACTATGTCATCATCTTTCTAATCATATGTCCTGAATAATGCACTTGTTTGTAATAAAGCCCTGCTGAAGCATAATTGAAAACAAAGGGAATTAAATGGTAAAACTTGGCCTTCTTATTGTTTTCCTGTGCATTAAGAGAGCTGGGTCACAGCCAGGGATATGCCATTATTTACAATGACCCTGGAGCAATTAGTGTTTACGTTTCTTTATTATATAGAGATAGCCTGGGGGCACGAAGGGCAAATGGGAAAGACATAGCCTGGGGACTGTGATGAGCGGTGCAGATGGAGATAGCCTGGGGGCCCTGAGGAGCAGAGGGTTATAGAGATACAGTAGCCTGGGGTCTGTGATGAGGGGCATATTATGTAAACAGCTCTTGTAAACAGCTCTTAAAGATATTCTGATCCTGCTAAGGAACAAAAACAGATTCTGGAATTATTGTGTTAGGGGGAGTGGGTGAGAAACAAGGGTGTGTATGGGGTGGTAGAAGAAGGATGTGTGCGTGTGTGTGGGGGGGTGAATGTTAAGTGCCATGGACAGGTCTTTTGTTGCCCTCTAACCACCATGGACTAGTTAAATGCTTTTTTTGTTCCATTAGGAGACTGGGAGGGAGGTGTTGAGGGTGGAGTTACGATGGAGGAGACTGGTGGGAGGAGACTGGTGGGTAGGGAGGAGGGGGAGGAAGTATTTGTGCGGGGGAGGTTCAAGAGGCGGTTGCTAATTTGCTAAGTGGCCTTCTGTTCGTAATGGCCACATTTTCACTCTCCTGTTCTTCGTGTTGTAAGTCGTTATTTTTCTCTCTCTATTAGTTGTGCATTCTGTACGTGGTCAGTGGTTTGCTTCTGCCTCCGAGTTCTCTCGGTCTGGGCCTACTGTAGCGTTCCAAATGGCTCTGTTTTTGGTTGATGCTTTCCAGTGTATCAAATGTATCAGTGCTTTGTTTTTTCGTGATTTGGTTGACTCTTGGTTGACTCCTGGTTGACTCCTGGTTGACTCCTGGTTGACTCCTGGTTGACTCCTGGACCTCAGTAGTGTCTGTTTGGTTTTTAGCAGAGCCCCAATACGAGTAAAGGATGCGCCCATTCTAGAGAATGTGTATTTACCTTGTCTCAGATTTATTTATTTATTGTATTATACTGTACAGTTATTTTTTTTCAAAGGAGTGAATTGTGATGATCCATATCTTTAAGGGTCAGCAACTAAAATGAAGGCCCCCAAATGTGATGCGTCGGTGAGGTACGGTATAGGAGGCAAGGGAAATAATGATGGCTGCTAACAGTAGTAGTTTACGTAACAGGTAACAACACTAAAAACATGATCTTTACCAGGTGAAGACTATGACACAACGTAACGAACACAATGACGATCAAGCACGCAGAACAGCACAGAACCAGAGGTTAAATAGCGGGGGTGATGAGGGGATGGGCTGCAGGTGTGGTAGTGATAAGTGATAAGTGTGCGTTCGGTTTGTGTCTTTCTTGTTGTCGAGGTCTTCAGACCGGTGTTCAGTAGACCAGAGGGGTGGAGTCGTTACACCCAAAGTAATTGTGAGTTATCTTCTAGAACACAGCTAGCTCGTTAATAGCAAAGCAAGTTCAAACAGGGAACCTGAGTGACGTAGGCTTAGTCAGCATTTAGTGGACGGCAGCACCAACCTGTCATCGATCTGTATTCCTCATTAGTAAATACGCTGCCTATTTAAGGCATCAGTGCACTCAACATGTCTGGTTATTGCATCTGTAGAAGGGGACAGTAGCAGGATGCAGGTCACCTTGCTTGTCTGCAGGCAGGCTTCATGGCCTTGTAGTGGATGTAAGCTTCAAATGGATGCCAGTGGAGTGCAGTTTCAACCCCAGGCTCATTTAAGTAGTAGGCATTCTAGATGAGTGGGAATCGTCCGTAAAAGAACCATTGGTAACGAGTAGCAGTCGTGTCGGCTGTCGTGTGTGTAGCAAGGGCCAGTTAAAACGAGGATGTAAAGTTCCCAGTGTTGAAGCAGGTGCTTGTGGTATATTACATCTCATTTATTAAGGAGGTTTTTAGTGGCAAACCTATAAACTTCATTGGCTCAGTAGAGGGGTGGTTGGATGGTCTTTTTACTAGGGTAATTTGGCAGCACGTTTGAATGACGCATCACTGCAGAACAAGAAACCAATTCTGGATATAAATTCAGATTCTATGTTTGTGATGTGGGTGTAGAATAAGATGGAGCAATCCAGCCATGAATTAAGGTATTGACATCCTCTAAATCTTGCTCATTTAGGGAAGGATGTTTCGGGGGTAAATTGCTAAGGAGCTCAAACTACTTGCTTTCAAAACATCCTTCCATAAATGGGCCCGGAGTAGATATAGATATATAGATACATGTACAGGGTTGGGAGTAACTGATTACAAGTAATCTGATTACAATCATAAAAACAAACTGCATTGTGGATGACTAACTAGTAACGATATTAAATTACATTTAAAATGTAACCTAGCCAACCCTGAATATATACATTAATCCGTCACTTCATTAGGTACACTTGTTCAACCGCTCATTAACACAAATCAGCCAATCATGTGGCAGCAAGTTAATGCATGTCGACATGTAGATTTGGCCAAGATGATCTGCTGAAGTTCAAACTAAGCATCAGAATGGTGAATTAAGGTCATTAAAGTGACTTTGAATGTGGCATGGTTGTTGGTGCCAGAAATTTCAGAAATTGCTGATCTACTGGGATGTTCTTGCACAACCGTCTCTATGGTTTACAGAGAATGGTTTGAAAAGAGAAAACCTCTTGAAAAAGAGGTGTTAACTCTGTCAGCTAAGGACAGGAAAATGAGGCTGCAATTTACATGGTTCCACCACACTTACACAACAGAAGATTGGAAAAACTTTTCTTGGTCTGTTGAGTTTAGATGTCTGCTGCAACATTCAGATGGTAGGGTCAGAATTTGGAATAAACAACATGAAAGCTTTGATCTATCCTGCCTTGTATCAACGGTTCAGGCTGGTGGTGGTGGTGTAATGGTGTGGGGGATATGTTCTTGGCACACTTTGGGCCCCTTAGTACCAATTGAGCATCATTTAAAGGCCACAGTCTACCTGAGTATTGTTGTTGACCATGTCCATCCCTTTATGACCACAGTGTACCCATCTTCCAATAGATACCTCCAATAGGATAGGACAGATACTTCCTCATCACCATGAGGCTCCCAGGGCCTTCTGCACCAGTGGAAGGTCTGACGATAGGTCTGAGGCTTTCATCTCGGTACCTTAACACCAGTCAGGGTACCATTGGCTAGCATGTGGAGGTCTATGTGACCCTCCAAGTATGTTTCTCCCCAGATCAGATCATTTACCCACCGCTAAACTGGTCATGCTGGATGATGTTACAAGCAGCATAGCGTTCACCATGGCGTCTCCAGACTCTTTCACGTATGTCACATATGCTCAGTGTGAACCTGCTCTCATCTGTGAAGAGAACATGGCGCAAATGGCGGACATGCCAATTCTGGTGTTCTCTGGCGAATGCCAATCAAGTAGCACAGTGCTGGGCTGTGAACACAGGGCCCTCATGCCAACATCATGGAGTCTGTTTCTGACAGTTTGGTCAGACCAGTAGCCCGCTGGAGGTCATTTTGTAGCTAGGCTCTGGCAGTCCTCCTGTTCCTCCTTGCACAAAGGAGCAGATACCGGTCTTGCTGCTGGGTTGACTTGATGCCCTTCTAGGTCCCCTCGTGTAGCGGCCTGTGTCCTGGTATTTCTTACATGATCTTGAGATTGTACTGGGAGACACAGCGACCTTTCTTGCGATGGCACGTATGGATGTGCCATCATTGAGGAGCTGGACTGCCTGTACAATCTGAATGTGCTGCAGATACCGCCACATGCTGCCAGTAGTGACAAGGACACTACTGAAGAAGAATCAGTCAGGTAGGATAAGGAGAGATCAATTGTCCGTGGCCACCACCTGCAAAACCATTCCCTTTTTGGGCGTTGTCTTGCTGTTTCCTCTCCAGAGCACCCGTTGTCCCTTTCATTTGCACCAAAACAGGTGACATTGATTCACAATCGCTTATGGTTCCTAACTGGACAGATTGATATCCCTCAGGTTTAATTGACTTGGTGTTATACTGTGATGATTGCGTGTTCCCGTTTTTGAGCAGTGTATTTTTATGTACCAAGCAGTACATTTTGACACGGTTTTACATTGTCCCCTAAGAATTCTTCAACATTGTGCATGCAGATGTGAACTCTTGGGTAGTAAGTGGACCTCAGACCTCACATCCATAGAGGGGCTCAACTATTTGATGGATACACAGTGAGGTGTGGCCTGATGTGAACACGCCCCCAAGTACTGTACACATTGTGGGGTTGGCATTCAATCCAATGTTAAATTTGAAAAATGTCAGTTTTTCAATGATTCTAAATGATCATGTATATGTGTTTGTTCTTGGTTTTTAGAAAAAAGGGACAAAAAGTTTGAAAAAGTGATATATCTTTTGGAAAAGTAGATGTTCTTTGTTTATTTGGTGTTTTTCAGTTTTCTTAGAACTGATTCTATTAATTTTTCATCACATTGAGGTGTATTCTGTTTCTACACTACCTACTACCCATCTTAATTCTACCCAATAATGTTCAAGTTGGTTGTGAGGTTGCTGTGCTCTGAAACAGAAACAAAGTGGTAAACATGCTGACTAAACACTCTGAGAGACTCTGGGTTGAGGTCAGTAATAGATTAGTCTACAACATTGTTGCCAAAGGATGGGCGTAAGGTTTACCATAGGAGTGACAATAAATCCCTTAAGGCAATACCTCTAAATTGTCATGTATCATTGGAAACATTTTTATACAAGCAAAAAATGATTTGAATGAATGGCTGGCTGTAATGATACACTCCAAACCAGGGGATTAAATAGCACTTAGGTAAATCTTAAGGCTAGTTTATTAGTAACACCAGGCAAAAGGCGCACACGGATATCCAAGGTAGAATAATACCAAAAACTAGAGCAGGGGGTCAGGCCAGAATAGCAACATAGGTTACACGGCAAAGGTACAAAGGATAAAGCTATGGCAGAACAA